>JAMKCH010062507.1:0-18649 GCA_023653785.1 Ophioderma brevispina
TGGGTATGGGCCATTTGTGGTGTCATCATGGTCTGGGATATCACCGTTGAGGGGGGCTGTTTTGTCACAAGGTGTGTTGTGAGGAGATCGTCCACTCTCCTTTTGAAGTCTGTAAAGGAGTTCAGAATGAGGAATGTCGATTCTTTGGCCTCCCTCCGTTCCCGAGTGAAAAAGGAGGGGGGGTCATATGCTATGCTGGCACTGGGAGACCTCGCGTATAGGTACATGCTTTTCAGCTGTAAAGGCAGCCGGTTAGTCGTTGAGGGCGCCGAAGGTGAGATGTGTCACAGATTAGATGCAACCATATAGGTATCCGTGTCCAGCCTTTATCCTAAGCTCTCAATCCTTTTTTGTATGACACTTATTTCAAAATGGCTGCGGTGTTGAGGGTGCCATCTAGGTTTTATATTCTCTGATAACTCGATATGAATACATTCAGTATTAATCTAGGGAAACAATATGGATGATGTGGGGGGGGTCTCTCTCCTCGATCTCAAGGATCGTTCCTCCTGTACGTCCTTATAAGTTCAACTACGTGTGGTGGTTGGTATAACACCCCTCTATAGAGCCAGTGTTTCTTCCATGCTCGGTGGTCCGTCTACGACTGCTTAAGGTTTGGTGTTTGTCCTGGTTAAGTCAGGTCCGTTTTCGTCCTGACACGGGATTTGAGGGTTTCTCTTAGAGTATTATAGTCGTTCCCTTTGCTCCAGGTAATTCTAACACATAATATATTGAAGATCTCAGTCTTATGGTATATTTAGGGGGCATCACTCCTAGATCCGGGGGATCTCCGCTGACACAAACCGCTCTGCTTTCTTTATATTCCAATTTCGACACCCTCTGTCGATGTCAGTAGGGTTGTCTGATTTTGTTAGGTGAAATTCCGTGAGTGGATTTTTCATCGTATTTTGGAAGCCGGGGGGCATTCCCGACTCCCCATCCGGTGTATGGAGTCGGTAGATGTACCACAAAATCGGTTTGTGGATCTATATTTAAATTATTTTTCATCATACCACTGTTAGTACGATCTCTGATAAGTCAGTGATGCAATATCAGGATTTGGAGCTCTGTAATGTTTCTGGCGGTTCACTTCCCGAGGTTGTCCATCGTCTTGAGGGACTGACAGGGTGTCATGTCACGGCAGCCAGGCATTAGTCCAGCAATCAGGCCATTTTGCCTGGTTTTTCAGTTTTGTCCCAATAAGTAAAATTTTTTACTATCTTCCCATCCAGATGCGTGGTCCTTAGACACTCTATTGATACCGTGAAGGGTGGCACCTATCCCCCTTCTCCAGGAGTTTGGAAGTGAATCTAATTGAAGTTTGTTTTTTCTCTTTGTTCGTTCGTGTTTTTGTACAAACCGTCGGTTTTTCGGTTACGGCTCTTGGTTGTGTAATTGTGGGGTATTCCACACGCCGCCCTGTCGACCAGCAGGAGGTCGACAGGGTCATGCATCGCCATTTGCAACTTGTTTGTTTTGGAATTGTGCCGCACTATGACGGAGATAGCACTGACCTGTACAGAGGTCAGTGGGATAGAGGCCGGCACATTTGGAAAGTATGCGCCCTCTCGGTTGTCAAAATACTGAGATATTTTGTTATGGTTGTAAAGGTTCTATATTCAAGTCCTCCTGAAGTGATTAAACACGATTCAACACCCTTATGGATAGCAGTAGCCTATACTTGGCTATATCTGAATATAGAGGCCGCTGAGGGGTTGTTTACATATCTTCCTTGTATATTTCACCATAGCGGTTTATTCCATGAGGACAGTCATGGGTCGAAAATTAATATGAAATTTGTTGCCGCAATGTAGCTTAGGGACAGAGGAGATTTTTTTAGGAATATAATTTCTCTCAATTTCACTTGATCGTTTGTAGACCACCTACCATAACTTTGGAAGGTTATTGGACAAACAGGGTGCAAAAGAAAACCGCAAACCTTGTTTTGAACTTGCACTGTATCGGAATCGTCCCCATAGAAACCAGCTTTGACTTTCTCTGTCCCGTGCACGACAGAAACTAACTAAAGCATCATCTTATTCATAAGATGGCTTTCGGCTTCTTCCACTTCAGGTGGTGATCTTATACTTTGTAAGCATTCCAAATAGGTAAAAAACCGGGGTTCGAGAAAAATTTGGGGGCTCTTCTCTGAATCTCATTTTCTTTTAAACTAAAAGGTAAAGCAATCCCTGATTTTTCCATGCATGGCACTGGCTGTGTTACTGCTGTTTACTGAGCTGAGGGTTTTCAGAGTGGTGTTGTGGTTGACTGGGTGGATAAAATTTGGACTCTAGCCCATGATATACTTCCAGTCGCATCAAGCAAAAACTGCACATATTTAGTCATTTATACGGTAAAATTATTGAATACTCCCCTGCAATGATTTAAGACCCCAGACCCCCGATTCACCGGAAAGTTATGAAAATGAGTGTGTATTTTCATGAAATATTTGTATTCTAACTCAACTCATCAAGAATCGGGCCAAATTTCCGCTATTCATGTCTTTACCGTCAGTATTTTCAATAATACGTATTGACTCAGTCAATTTGACTGTAATGTGTGAGCTACAGTAATGGGGTCAAAGGTTAAACTAGTGCACAAAATTTAGGCAATTTAACAGTTTAGTTTTTGAATAGCAAGTAACCAAGTCAGGAGAAAGTATGAACATAATCCCTACCTCAATTGCTTCTTGTTCAGGGTACCCCAATTCAAAGGATGTCACCCTTACACCTGCTGCACCACCGACCGTGTTTACTACGACTCCAAAAACACGCTGATTTTATGACACACAGTGCTAAGAAAGAGGATTATGTGAGTATCATTTCAAGATGTTCATTGAATACCTTTGTCTCTATTGCCTATAACGCATTCGTTTAGCTTTAAAGACTAATTACTTACCTCCCTTGATAATTCCCAACCGAGATTGTTGTACTGATCATTCTTATAGCTATAGGCTGTGGAAAAAAGTAGGCAATTTATTATTCCTGTCCGGTTTTCAATTCATAATTTTAGAAAGATTCTACGCTCGCGTCACACCACCTTTTGGTACATATACGTGCCCTAGTCAATTGTGTATGCCTTCCTTTGCATAATTGATTGTCCTGATTTTTGTTTCATCTGTGAATCAAGCACTCACATAGGGATTTGCTTAAATAGTACTGGAATGGGTCGGATGGTGTATCTGTCGGTAAAATGTTAGACCAAATGGTTATAACCCTAACTTTGAACGCTGTTTCCACATGTGTGCGCACATTTTCATGATACCTGGAGACTTGGTCTTTGGGTAGTGACCCCATGTTGGTGACATGTAACCTTGGTGGAACCCTTATGTACTTCCCCATTACAAACTGCCATAGGCAGTGACACATGGGGGCCTTCGGTGAAATGCTGTCTTTTCATCTGGATGATGCGTTTCTATCTTGGCGTATTTTATACCGTAAGAATTTCAACCAAGTTGAAAAGGTTAATAAATTGCCAAAATGGTCTAGTAAACCGAGCAGGACTAGCGTGGGAAAGTTATCACCTGTGTGCTGCTCTAGCTGATACCATCAGTTTCTACTTTAGATTTTCAATACAAATTAACATTTTTTCATCCAGGAAATAAATGTTCATGACAAGTAAACCTACGAATGAGTGGCATATACTGGGGCATACAGTCATGGACCTGATGCATCAGCTTCACCGCATGAATAAACAAAAGAGTCTTCGAGTTTGTTACTGGCTGTCAGCATGAGTGTGGTGGCATAGGGGCTAGTGCTGGGCAGATCCACATTTACTTTACACACTTAGTGCAATACAGGTAAATGTCAAAAGAAAAGAAACGTTGTTAAAAAAAAAGGAAAAACTAAAAAAAATAAAAAAAATAAAATAATTTTGGTTTTCAATGTATTTGAACCATGGATTTGCTTGTTATTTATTGATAAGTTAGTTTTTTAGTTGACTGTTGACGAGGTCCTTTTTTGGCCATTGTCAATCAATACAAAGAAGTGCCACTGTTACATGCCGGTATATTAAAATTTAATGTTCCTACTGCGTCAAACAAAATTCAATCTCTTTAGACAAATACATCCTAGTTTTTCCATGTTTTCATTTTGCCTGCATTTTGTGAAACAATGATAATGTAGTAATAACTTATGATGACATCTGTATAGATAGCTCAGAATGATAGAGATATAACTGAAGAAATCGGTTTTGGGGAGAAAATGATATATTAAAAAAAATAAAAAAAATAAAAAAAATAAAAAAAATAAAAAGTTAGAAAAAAATCATTTTGTAAAATCTTTTAAACCCTGTATTTTTGTGATTATGGATGCAAATGGGAGTTGAAACCATTGGAATGTAGACAAAGACCATAGGCTAAAGTATTAGTTTTCATTTGTTTTCTCATGCTCACATATTGAGGCTAATGATGTTTAGACCTATTTAATCAGGAACCCAACTCCACCTCAAAATTATCAATTAAACCCTAACCCGGCCCAGACACATTGAGGTGTCAACGAAAACGTGGTCCGGTGGGAAATGTTTCTTGTTGCATCTCTCTTCGGCCGTCAAAAGAACTATTTTTTTGTCGCGCAATGACTCTCATTGCACCACATTGCATCTGGGACTTTGATTTCCGGATTAATACTTCCGCTGATGTGGGGTACATACAATTGCAATCTCTTCCTTTTGACGATTGCAGCATTCCCTAAATCTAACACGCCTATACAAAAATGGAACCTCCACCTAACAGGTAACGATCAACATCGGTACGCCCACCTTATCCCTGACCTCTTCTTTCTTTAGGGAATCAACAAGGCGGTAACGGGTATTTTTTTGCTGTCTGTTTTTTCCCTATTTTGTGCAGAAACAGCTTGTTTTGTCAGTTTTCCACAGTGTTTCCCCGTTTATGATCCTAGACTCTTTTTGTGAGGTTTCCTTTGCATCTCACTTGGTGTTTATGAATTTGGGACCTATTTTTGGCGTATTTTTTAAATGAACGGCTGTCAGCTGTTTAGCGTAAGGTCCACTGTCTTCATCCCCTATCGTGTTTGGTACGCATGTCGGTTGTTTGTGCGACATCCGACTTTTCGTTGATTTTGACATTGTCTTTCACAATATGTTATATTATATTGTAATTATATTGTGTTTATATTAAATCTGTATTATATAATATTATTTTATGCCTATATATGTTGATGCTGATCGGCTTGCTTCTTTGTTTTCTTTTCACACATCAGATGCCGCCGCTTACAGCTTTGGGTTAACATATCAGCAATCACAGGTCTCGACTAGCGATCTAGAATAAATTTTTATAATTTTACAGATTTCATAAAATACCGATTTCTTTCTTCTCAAAGTTCGTTTTTTCGGTTATGCTGTATCAATTTTGAGCGTGATCCAGTGTATTATTCTATTTATATTTATTATATACACAAATTTTGGATATTGGATTTACCATTCCAATCCTTGTTTTGCGGTTTCTAATGAGGACCATTCTGTTCTTCTCACCAGTTCCCATCATACTTTTCGTATCTAACAACACTCGATCGATCATTCAACTTGCTGGTAAGTTGGGTCTAAGTTTGGTCCGAGAACTAAATTTATCGCATTTGTTAATGGCAGATAGTACAAAGTCGCGTTCGTCAGAATTGGGTAAGCGTTCTCCCGAGTGTAGCCCAAGCCCCGGAAGGATTCCTCCAGTGCAACGTCCCTGGGTGAACCAGGGCGTCCCATTCCGCGTCGCGCCCCCCCGGGGCCGGCGCAAAGATTTGAGAGAGGACCTTGTGCTGGAATCTCTCCTCCGCGTGCATTCCTGACGGCGTCCTGCACGGAGACTATTCCCGGTAACCATCAGAGGGAGTTTATCTGATGTGTCGCCGAGCCCACATGTAATTTGCAAAACCCCTCCGCAGCGCTCGAGAGGAGTTAAGGACTTTTGCACTCTCAACCTATGCGCGGATAGTTTGCAGAACAATGAAATCATACAAAGACAAACATGGCGTGCACGTATCCAGTCGGCCGAGTTCTTTTGAGAGCTCTCTTGCTTCAAATGACCTTGAAGCTATTATAGCATACCAAATGCCCAAGGGCAATGATGGGACGCTCATTGATTAATGAGAGAGAAAAGAGGTCCCTTTGAATACCGTGCCTCAGCAGCTCATTGAGCATGCACAAGAAGCGTTTCACGGTAATATCAAGGATACACAACAAGTGTACTCCGGTCCATTAATTAATATGGACCAAGTGTGGGATCCGAATCCCCAGGGATATGATGGGATGCTCACAGACTTTGAGGGTAAGGAATTTTCTTCGTTTAGATATACCCACCTCCGCAACCGATGAGCAATACGCAGAAGCGCTTCACACGTTGTCAATTGCAAGTTAGAATTCTCCTCATAATTTGAGTTCAAAGATTTAAAAATTTTAATACAAATCGATCACTCTATAGAATACTATCTCTCAGGTGTTGGCTTGTGGACAAGCTGTTTTTAAATTTACAGATATTGTTTTTTTGGAACTATTGTTTTGTGGTAGAAAATATAGAGTGAGCACTGACGGACCTCGTATTTTTGAATACTCAGAGGGGCTCTGTGTTGTAGCTGGTGGTTTGGAAGGCGGTCCCACAGGGTTGTGGCGATAATCTAAGCCTTGTTAGAGAGGTGACCTGGATCTTTTGTCTGTTAATTGCCATCGTATATCGTTTGTCTAGACATGGATTTTTCTTTCAGACAGAGCTTTGGATTTTCATTTGGCTCAGTCTCATGTTTGTCCCTCCACCCTTTTTGTGTCGGCGGTATGATCGGCCTTTTTACTTGTATGGTTTAGCCGTCCCATGCACGATAGGATTAAGCGGTTGTGCGGCGGACCGTGGATTTCGGGAGCGTCGCATCCCTTTGTACTAAATCAGTCCTTTCTTCGGCAAGGAGTTCCTCAGTATTCGTGTGACTTAGTGTGCCTCAATGGCAGTCCTCGTCTCCATCCTCGTGGTGCAGGGGCTCCTGTTCATCGAACTTTGTCAACTCATCATCGCCGGTGTAAAGAAATATTGTCCTACATGGTAGCATAGTCCGGGTTCCATAGACTAAACGGAAAAAGCGTGAAACCCTAAATTTGCGTGAAGAGTCAAAGAACTGAATCGATGCCCTATTTCACCATTGAGTCCCAAGGACGTGAGCCCGTGGACTAATATCTCCTCACACTGGTAGTGGGCCAATTATGTTTGGTGTCAGCATGGTCTGGAGTGTTCGCTCCACAACCGTTAGGGGCTGTCTTTGTTCACAAGGATGTGTTGTGAGGGTGATCATACCACTCTACTCCTTTTGAATCTGTAAAGGAGTTTCAGAATGAGGAATATTTCGATTCTTTGGCCTCCCCTCCGTTCCCGGGGGAGTGAAAAAAGGTAGGGGGGGTCATATGCGATGCTGGCAGGGGTAGTACCTCGCGTAGAGGTAATATATCAGCTGTTAAAGGCCGCCGGTTAGTCCCGTTGAAACCAGGGGGCGCCGAAGGTGATATGTGTCACAGATTAGATGCAACGTGTCCAGTCTTTATCTAATGCTCTCATCCTGTTTTGTGTGACCCACTTCATTTCAAACTGGCTTCGGTGTTCGAGGGTGCATCTAGGTTTTATGTTCTCCTCTGATAACTCGATATGAATACTTTCGTATTATCTAGACTAGGTGATGATGGTGTCTCTCGTCTCAGGATGGCGTTCCTGTAACGTTCCTTTAGTTCATCTACGTGTTTGTGGTTGGTATAAAACAGCCCCCTCTATAGAGGCCAGTTTTTATTCCATGCTCTGTGTCCGTCAGGACGATCTGCGTAAGGTTTGGTGTTTGTCCGGGTTACAAGGTCAGGTCCGTTTTTCGTCCTGACACCGTATTTTGAGGGTTCGGCTAATGTATTATTAGTCAAGTTCAATTTGGCGGCAGGTTTCGAACAAATAAATATAGTGAAGATTCTCAGTCTTATGGTATATATTTAGGGGCATCACTCCTAGATCCTGGGGATCTCCGCTGACCAAACCGACTCTGCTTCTTTTATTCCCGTTCGACACCCTCTGTCGATGCCATAGGGTTGTCAGATTTTTGTTAGGTTGAAATTCCGTGTGTGGATTTTTCATCGTATCTTGGAAGCCGGGGGGCGATTCCCGCCTCCCCATACCGGTGTATAGAGTCCGGTAGATGTACCCAAATCCGGTTGTGGATCTAATCTTGTAAATTATTTTCATCATAACCACTGTAATTAACTACTTCTAGAAAGTCAGTGAATGCATATCCAGAGTTGGAGCTCTGTATGTTTGTCGGGCGGTTCACTGCCCGAGGTTGTTTCCATCGTTCTTGATGGCCATGACATGTGTCATGTCACGGCGGCCAGGCATTAGTCCCAAGCAGGCCATTTTGCCTGGTTTTTCAGGTTGTGCCTAAGAACATTTACTATCTTCCATCCAATGATGCGTGGTCCTTAGACACTTCTATTGAACCGTGGAGAGGTTTGCAGCCTATGCCCCCCTTCTCCCAGGCGTTGGAAGTGAAACTCGGATTGAAGTTTGTGTGTTTCTCTTGTTCGTTCTGTTTTTGACACCGTCGGTTCGGTTTACGGGCCTTGTTGTGTATTGTGGGGCTTCACGCCGCCCTGTCGACCAGCAGGAGGTCGACAGGGTCATGCATCGCCATTTTGCAACTTGTGTGTTTGGATTTTGCCGCACTATGACGGAGACTGAGAGCACTGACCTGTACAGAGGTCAATGGGAGAGAGGCCGGCACATTGAAAAGTAAGTGCGCCCTCCCCGTTTGTTTTCAAAATACTGAGTTATTTTGTATGGTTGTAAAGGGTCTTCTCTCAGTCCCTCCTGAAGTGATTAAACACGATTCAACCCCCTTATGGATAGGCAGTTGCCTATAATTGGCTATACCTCTATCTGAATATAGGCCGAAGAGGGGTTTGTTTTCATAGCTTCCTTGTATATTTCACCATAGCCGTTTTATCCCATGAGGACGTCATGGGCGTGAATTTATGACTGTCGACTAAGTTTATTTATTCATCATAACGGGATACTACTCTAGACTCAATGGTGGTTTTGTATGCTTGTCCAGAGCTAAACTCTTCTGGAATCTCCACATTGAAGGTCCACACCAATATTTTTTTGGTACAAACATAATTCCCACCCACTGACGGCGAAAATCTGAGATGGCCACGCCCCTTTTGGGGGTCACGCACCCGTTTGAGCGAAGTACTACTCACTATATCTACAACCAACCGTTGACCTAGAAGGTGAGAGACCACTCAAAAATGTGCGGACTGGCCATATTAAGGTGGGGTCATTAAATATATTTTATATCCAAAAGTCAAGGTTTTTAAGATAAGTGTCAAAAACTGTAATTTCATCATATCGGGCACTATACAATTATGAATAATCAAAGGTTTTCATGCCAAAACAGGAAGGGAGTTCACCATAGCCCTTGGTTTTGCCCTACCTCTCCTCATGGATAATTGTTATTGTAACTAAGGTAGGTCACAACGAAAATCCCTATCCTTTCCGTCTCAAACGGCAGCCCGTAAAAATTGTGTGACCTTGAACAAAATTGGTAAATAGATAGTTTACAACCGTGCATTTTTAAGTACCACCGTTATACAGTGGTATTTTGCTCCAACACTCAATCAGTTAACCCTATTTTGACATTTGTATTGCACAGAACTACTGACCATTTGGATCTCAACATGGGATATAATAACATTTAATGTAACTGACTCCTTTCTTTTTCATTGGGAGGGGTCACAATTGGACCCATCGTACGTGGGAAATATATTTTTATCCTTTCATAGGGACCTAATATCGAGTTTAAATGCTGCTGAGGGGTCTTTAGATTTCTAAACAACTAACTGCATGCTGTGACCATTGACCATGAAACATGCAAAAAAAAATATAGCAAAGATGTTCCATGCTCCCCCCAACCCTCCCGTGGTCCCGCTATGAAAAAGTGCTGCATAATTACCCAAACTGAAAACGGAGACGACACCATTTATATAGGGATTGACTTTTTTGCCCTTTAAGAGATAGCAGAATTATTGGAATGTGTTTTTAAAATTAGATTCTTTTGCTCTTCTCACTTGAATCGTTATCAGAAGTTTATCAGCCACATTTTAATTATAAGTATACATTACGGGTATCTCTACCCGTACCATGCGGCCCGTAGTGGGCAGTGGCTAGCAGAACCTGACTCGGGGGGGGGGGGGGAGATTTCCCTATAAGGGCGGAGCGCCGTAAGGTCCTGGGGTTTTTTTGCCATTTTAGAAGTCTAAAATAGTGTTTCTAGCACAATTTCCCCGTGTTCCTTCTTTTTCCGTCTCCCCTTCCTCTTTCTCTCTTCCCCCATCTTCCTCTTCTCTCTTTGGCCATTATCTTTCTTTTCGTCTTCCCGATTTCCCTCTTTTTCTCTCTTTTTTTTTCCGCCTTTCTTGCTCTTCTTTCCCTCTTTTTTCGTTCTCTTTTCTCTCCCTTTTTCTTCCCCTTCTCGATTAATTGGTGTGGTGGTGGGGGGGGCTTTGCGTAATGGGGTAGTGGCGGTCACAATGGGTAATGTTTTTTAGCGACTTTTTCATTTGAGCACAAAGGGGGGCCCCAACTTTTTAGGGGTCATGAAATGTTTAACCTGGAACCGGCTGTATTATGTGCATTTAGATTTTTTAAAAAGATCCTTCATCCTTTTTACCCTGGCCATTAGGCCACCCTACAAAGGAAAAATACACGGTCGAAGTTGTTATTTTTCCACCACGCTGCGTGCCGTCAAGTTTCAAGTTATTTTCAGTGACTTTTGTCATGTCATACCGGGGGGGGGGGGGGGGGGGGGGGGGGGGGGTGGGGGGGGGGGGGGGGGGGGGCCGGGGGTCTTCATTTTGCCTGTTTCATGGTCACAAGCCATCAGTTAGTGCTTTAGATCACTTAAAGACCCTTCAGCAGCATTTAACTTTAGCTGCTGAGGGACGTTACTTAACATTACTTTAAGTCCCTATAAAAATGGAAACAATTTTCACTCTACGATGGGCCATTTTGACCCCCTCCCCCCTATGCAAACGATAGAGTCACATTAAAATGCTGATATATCCAGTTGAAATCTAAATGGTCAATAGCGCTGTGGCAATACAAACGTCTCCCGATTGAGTTTTGGAGCAAATACACTGTATACAGCACTTTCAAAATGCAATGGGGTTTCACCTAATATTCCCCATTTTGCTCAAGTCACAAAATTTTTGACGGGCTTCCATTTGAGAACGGAAAGGAATATATGGAATGTTTCTCTTTTTGTGACCTACCCTTAGCTACCCCAAAATTATCCCTAAGGAGAGTTAGAGCAAAATCCAAGGTGTCTGTGAACCCCTTCCTATTTGGCATGAAACCTAATTAATTCAATGTCATAATGTTTAGTGCGCAATATGGTGAAATCATTTTTTTGACAATTAATCTTAAAAACGCTGTTGACTTTGGTATCAAATATAATGCTGACCCCTCCTAAATATGCCTTCCGCACATTTTGAGTGGTCTCGCTTCCTCCTAGGTCCACGTTTCTGTAGATACAGTCCGTAGTACTTCGCTCAAAAGGGGCGTGACCACCCAACAAGGGCGTGGCCATTTCAGCTTTTCGGCGTCCGTGGGAATTATGTTACCAACCAAATATTATTCCTGGACCGTCATTAGTGGATTCCTGAAGCAGTTTAGCTCTGGACATATATTGCATACAAACCACCATGATCTACTAGAGTAATAGCTGATCATAACACGTTCAGGACCGATTCCCTCGGCATCCACTGCGGCTGGACCAGGTGGAAGCAGCTAATAGACTTAGTCATCCGGGAGCCATAGCCCTTACTCCAAGCTGAATAAAGCTTGTAACCTATGTTGGGCTGAAGAGTCATCTGAATTGAGGGCCCTATTCTTACCGTTGTTAAGGGACTGGAGCGGGGAATTTATAAAATTTCTACACCTATCCGTTTTTGTCTGTCGGACATTTAGGCAATATCAATGAATATTAGGCCTATGTCATTCTCACGCTTTTTAAGTTCCCGTGTAAACTAACGTGATTTGCTTAAGTTTCTGGGTGTCTTTGGCCTCTTAAATATTAGATACTGTTTAATGGCATAATTTTTTGTATTAGGATAGCCTGGACCTGGAAGAATACAACAGCTATCATTGGTGAGTTCGAAGTGGTTTTCCTTCGTGTAATTTTGGCACGATAATCCTTTACCACGTATGCCTATAGGTCCTACAGTTAAATGTGTTTGGGCTTTATCCCGGATTTCTTTCTTCTGGGATACACGCAAATTGAATAAGTGCCAACGTGCCATATTATGTTGACCATATGGCCTGCTCAAGCTAAGCAGGCCTTTAACATCTATTAAATTGTTGGAGTCTCCGTTAATCATCACTCCTATTTTTACTCAGAGCATGATAAGGCAGCTCGATTTCAATTTCCAAGCCTTAAACATACATTACAACGAAGCAAGGAGCTCAAAAAATAACACTACCTGACAGTTTAGAAGGGGCTCTTTGAGGAGCTCCGGAGCTATTGCTCTCAAATCAGGCCTGGGTAAGGAGCCATTTTGGTAGATTCTATATTTTCAAAACGGACGCATTTTCGCTGATTGAAAAGGTTTTAATTTTGGCAACGACCGTGTTTGGTTAATAATACGCCACAACAGGCTATTTAAATAAATAGCCTGTCGTGCGTATTAACCAAACGGGACGAACACTTAAATAGTAAATTAACGTGTTCGGCAGTATTCGAATCTGGTTACGACAACCCGGAAGTGTTTGGAGTAGGCCATGTGCAAAACAAGGGGCAGACATGTTGCAATTTGTTTTGGACATGTTGGCGGTAGTTTAATAGGAAATATGAGGGTCGTGCTTTCTTTCATGGTTCATTGTATTTGAGACAATTTCTTCGATCCAGCTCATCCGTAGAATCAGAATTTTATGGTCAATGTTTTAATGTCGGGTGTGGTTTTCTCCCCCGTCGGGTGGAAGCTTTCCAGCGATTAGATCGATTTCACACGGGGGCCGTCGTCCTCCAATTCCTTTCGGGGCATCTGTCCATGCTCGTAATTGTTATTGAACATGTTTTAAGGTAGCAGGACAACTCGCCCCCTTTTTGCAATCTCACACCCTGCTGCAATCTCGCCCCCCAAAACGTATATATGCCTGCCAAGTCGCCCCCAAAACGTATATCTTGCCAAGTCGCCCCCAAAACGTTTTGCCTTGCAACTCGACTCGCCCCCCCTAATATTGTAATAGGTAGAGGATTTTTGAACAAATAAAAGGAGGTTTAGGCGATAGCAATTACCCAAGCCAAAGTTTATTATTTTCTAAAATTAGCATAATCAGTCATATTACCAGATCTAAAATTTCCTCTTTTATGTTTGGGAATAGAAAAGTTATTTATTTGTCGAAATTTAAAGGTACGAACTGTCGTAAAAACTCAGTTTGAGAGTTAAGTTTGAGAGCAAGCAAACTACGATGGGCTTTGTGTTTAAGAGTCTCTCAATCCCAACAATTCGGCCGTTTGAGAGTCGCTCAAATCCAACAATTTTCCCGGTTGAGAGCTCTCCTATCGAGGTAAAATGTTGGCTTGAGAGTGGGTAAAAGAAATGGCTTGATGGAAAAATTTTTTTTTACCCCGGGATTTCATCGATTGATATCCACATCCGTGAAGTTTCAGTCGTGTTACACTGCACTCGCAAGCTTAGTATTGTCTCCATCCTTTCGATACCAATTATCGTGTTTGTAATGCGAGCTCTTTGAATCCCATTTTCGTTTTCACATAGATTAAGCCCTATAGGGAAACGAACCGTGCAACTCACATATAATTTTTGGGCGATCGATGTCACTGTAAACTTAGTATACATGAGTCTGTATGAGTCACAATAAATACGGACATCAATTAACCAATTCCCACCTTCCCTGCCATACGAAGAAGTTAATGTTATTTTTGTTTTATTTAACTTATTGTTTTGTCACGATTTTATAGTTTTTTACCCTAGCCCTATGTTGGGAGAACCGCTTCCATGTTTGCCACTGGTGTTAAAGTGTAAAACCAAACTACAGTAAAACGTATTACATAAGCTTTCTGTTCTGTTTATGTATTTCTGTTTTTTGCAATTCGATACGAAATTGAGGCATGCTGTATACTGTCTCGTTCCTCCTTACAAAAAAATATTAGATGTAATGCTAATTTATTATCTAAATGACAAATGTTTCTTTTTATAATTTTTCTTGCTTAATATTTAATTTAGCTTAATTGTTATCATAATTATTAAAAACGACTGGTAAAATAGACTATCAATATTCCCCGAACTAATAACGCCTAAAATTTGTTCAACATACGGGAGCTATCTAGTTGTTCCATAATGGGTTTACTATATTGACCATTTATCACCATTACCTAGAAGCCACTACACTGATATCTTCACAATGTAACAATTGCGCCCCGTAATCATTTCATCAGAGTCCATTTTTGCACTATTGTATTGGAAATTGTTGTAGTAAATACCCCTTAAGTGGCTACCGTAACACCGTATTGTAAAGATTAATGATTTTATATGTTTTTGTTTATTAATAAAAGTCTTGACCCGACCTTTTCTTGTCTAACGAAACAGTCGCAAATATTGCATCTTCAAGACCGTTTAAAATAATTAAGGGTTTTGAATTTGGGAAAAAATGACTGATAGGTGGCTTAATAAGTATGATCATTATTCGTGGCTAACTGTTAGGCCAGTTTACTATGCAACAAATTCATATGACAAGCTCGAGTTTGCAAAATATACCCAGAAAGATATAAGCTGAAATGATTCTCAGTTTCAAATCAAAATCACCGTGACCCATTCATTTTCATTTAAGATGATTTCTGTAGCCAAATACAAGGTAGGAAATCGATTTGCTTGTGTAATCTATATGTTAATATTACAACAGAGTTATTGATGCCCCTTCAAGAAAAATCTTCGATACCTTTTTGGCGTCCCGTGTCACGTCACGGTCCCATTTTCACCCCTCGTCCCCCGTCATGGGCCACAGTGACGCAATCGTTATCCCTTTTTAGCAAATTGGCCTAAATCCTAAGTGGTGGGAAGAATTTATAGTAAAAAACATAATTATTAAAACATTTGTTGAAATAAGCAAAACTTAAAGGTTTCCATTCGATCAATTTATCGCCATGTAAATTTACATTTTCCCATGTATAAGTGCACTGTGATAGGTGATCTATAAAATATAGGCAATGATTACCGAATTATACGTCTGCCATTACGATCCATTCGATTTAGTTCAGCATATAAGTAGACCTTATAACAGAAAAATGCAGAAAATATAGGTTATAGTGCTAGGAACAGTGGCCGTAGCCAGAGGGGGGCAGGGGGCGCTGCCCCCTCTGTGGTGAATCTGGCCCTCCCGAAAAATTAGTGATTTACATAAAAGGGGGGGGGGGCCATGTACTATAACTAACACATTTTTTTTTTTTGTAATATATATTCTTGCCCCCCCTGAAAATGGTATGTGCCCCCCCTTTGCCCCCCTGAAAAAAAGCCTGGCTACGCCACTGGCTAGGAATTACAGAAAGCGGCAGCCGGGATCTAAAGATGACCCTTATACACCATAACGAACTTAGTTGAATTTGAACCTTGTTCGGGAAGGTATCAAAATGTTACAAAAAATGTATTGGGTCTCATATAACCCCAACCCCACCTACATGTACATGGAATTCAATGGCTTACCGATCGTTAAGATCTGATCGTAAAAATTTTCAGGCTCTGATAGGAAATTCGACCAGTTTCCGCTTGATGTGGGCTAAACTTAATATGGGTCGCTTCTTTCCTCTGAATATAACGGGGTCTGGAACGTTCTGTGCCCCCTTCAAACAACAAGAAAATAAAAATCTGAATTCGCTTTTGGGTAATGGTTAATTGTAGTAAATTGAAGCATAGGGCAAACACTTAAAAAAGAAATGTCGACAATACTCATCTAGACCTTTTTATAGGCCCAATAATCTATTTCTTTCCAGGAATGGTCTGGCTTTTTAATAAGGATCTCAAGCTAAGTGATTTTGGACCCCCCCCCCTTATGGCATGCACCGAAGAACATAAGCAGAGAGATGGTCTATAAACAAAATTTCATCAATGCAATGCTTTTCGGATCTAGTAAAGACAAAAAAGTTTAGTTAAAACTTGTGTATCTTGGAAAAATTTTAATTTGTTGTTGTTACATGAGTCATTTCTTATAGGTGTTTTAAGGTAAGCATGCCTACCACAGAACTGGTATTTCAGATGTCGCATTTACTGGACCATTTGCCATCCGTTGACAACATGTCGCTGCTTTTATGCACTGATTCCACACACATTGCTGTTGGAGTGTACCCTAATATAAATTGGCAATGCGAATAAATTTATGAAAAATAAAATTTACGACTGATTCCAATACTTCTGAATAAAAGCTTTACTTTTGAAAGGTGCAAGAGAGATTTTACATATCAGGTACCCTTAAAAATGCGAAAGTACTGAGTTTGCCCTGTGTCAAGCTTTCCATCAAAAATTAACCCACCTGACAGGATTAAACTGAGAATGTTTCTTTGGTACAACATATTTGAAATTTCCTGAATTTTATGTATGGACCAACTTAACATCAGCCATATGTTTTACATTGAAATATAAGCAAATCAAATTCACCCTTTTCTCTCTTTTAAAGTACATTTCCTGTAGCCAAATCCAGGTAATAAATCTATTGAGTGTCTAATCATATGAAATTAACTATTATGACACAATGTCCGGGTGCCTCAAATCTCTTGTTTGCACTTTATAAAGATGTTAATTCTCCTCTCCGTTGTTATTGGGTAATTGGGGGGGTAAAAAATTTAATGTACCCATTCTCAGAAAGTTGCGAAGATTTTTTTCAAAACTCAAGAGATAAACCATTGACACAAGATCGATATCTGCTTAGTATTTTTCTTGATTTTTTTGGCAAAAGTAGTAGTTGAGTCAATTCTACTACCCATAACACTGCTACCATAATGATGCTTGATTGGTGAAAAAATGTCTTTGTCCCTATCGGTCTTGTTGAAAGGGGATTAAACAATATACCTAACATAAACTTATTCAAGAACACCTAAAATCAAACCAGAACCAAGCTCACAAAAAAAGAAAACAAGCAAAAACCACTTATTAAAACAATCACTTGAAGCCAGTACTTCACTTGAGTGCCCTCAAGTGGTTCTATTGTTGTTCAATGCTTTGTTATTTATCAGTTTGCTTTAGCTTGCGTCAGCTGATATGTCCTTGCTATGTGCTTGTTTCTTGGCTTGTTTTCCACAGTATGATATAGAATCATCAAGGAGCTAGATGGCGTTCGTTAAAATAACAAGCTTTAGCGCTTGACTTGGTTAACTTACCTCAGCGGCCTTTTCCGCGAGAGGTAAGATAACCAAGTCATCAAGCTCGAAAGCTTGTTTATTTTTTCCACGAACGCCATCATAGCGAATTGATTATATATTATACCCTTAGAGTATGATATATTAATAACATTTTAAAACTTTTTTTTGTAAACATGCTGAAATTGATTGATAACGAAATATTTGTCTCAATTTAATTTAACACATTTAAAACACTTTGTCCTTGTCACCATCCAGTGACGAGCGTTAACCAAACCAAATGGTTATATTGATTGCTCTGGCCCATTAACATTCCAGTAACTAGATGGTTGATTGCTCAGTGCTTTTCTTAATAACGAAGCAAATAATGACGAGAGTTTTGGTTTATCCGTGGAGTAGGATTTGAATGAAAGAATCAACCAAGCCTATACGGAATAAAGACTAGTAAACCCTATTCACCCTAAACACTACGCTGATTAGTATATCTAATATCTTTATGTGTATCGGGTTGGATGTCGACATTTGTGGAAACATCATTTGATTTCAAATTGGAAATGACGGCGTAGGATGGGAGCTTCTCAATTTTGATCTCAGGGTTAAACTGACTAGTACCTCCCTTTTTTTGGGGGGGTGGGGGGGAGGGTGAGAACTTCTATATCCAATCAGTGTTGGTCGAATCACCATAAAATTTTTTCTTGGGGTAGGTTTCTGTTTTTGTGTTATTCATTTTTTCTTCTTGCAATTACCCGTAAGGAAATTTTTTTTTTTTTTTTTTGTTTTTTTTTTTTTTTGTCCGTTCTGCATACAAATTTTAGAAATTACAGTATGCAAAAATTAACTCTGAATATCTTGGAATATATCATATTTTGGCTGCTGTAAAAATAATAATGGTGTCATGTCTATTATATGAGAAAATTTTTCATGTAAATAAGCAATCAATTTTTTGAAGGTCATTACAGTTAAGCACACCGCTCTATATTTCTACATACATACGTTTGCATAGTGTGACCACCCTAGAATTTGTATCTTTAAGTTTGCCATCATTATATAACAATCGCGCCGCTATAATCTACATGTCAGGACAGTGTATTCTAGAACTATCACCGTGACCCGCGCGTTCGTTGTGACACCAGCTTCCGAGTGTGCAATGTTCTTAAAATAACAAGCTCTGAGCTGTTATAAAAATAACACCCCCAGTAGCCTCCTCGAACCCGATTCGTAGTAGATAACACACGGGAAAACAATAGATAACAACAAAAGAC
>JAMKCH010062508.1:0-17310 GCA_023653785.1 Ophioderma brevispina
CTAATAAATGCCATTTAACAGATTTTCACAAGGTTCAGGGCAACCTAGTAAGCTAAAATCTGACCAAAAATTCGACAAATTCAGGGAGCTAAATACATAACCGATTACCCTCTGTCGAACCAAGACGAAAGAGGAAGAGGATTGGGGTAGGACTGCCATTGGGGGGGGGGTGTCGTCATACAGGTGTGATCGAAATGCAATATATTATGGTGGGAAATATATATTTATGGGTTCTGCATCTGCCTAAAGACATGCAAAGGTGTTTCATCACCTCGGATTGAAGTTAATCAGATTCCTGTATGAGTCGTGCCAATTCTGACCAACATAAAGGGCCCCCAAATCCAAAAGAAAAAAAAGTAAGGAGGTTTGTGTAGATAGTGAGCTAGCCCCTATATAGGAAGTTATGCCATGGACAGGCAACATATCTTGAAATTCTTATGAATTAGGAGATACACATCAGAAGTGTCACAAAACTGAAAGTTACACCAACGTTGTGAAAATGGCCTCGATCCCTTGTTTCATGTCAATAATAAATAGACTTCTGAATCTGTGGCCAACAATTCCAATTCCTTGATTTCCATGATAATGAGCATTGAAAATTTTTTTTAATGTATGCATTGGATTACCTGTTGGTATCATGTCTAAATTGTCTATGGATTTTAGACCTGGTAAATCGGGCGGCCTCATATTTATTGTATTAGGAAGGAATGAAGCATGTACACAAAATTGAATTTGGGTGTCCCAACTCCTAATGGGAGATGGTTTCAATACACCTTCCTCTGTGTGTATGGGGTCGATTGTGTACTTTTAGGTCACCTCGCCATCCGATTTGCAAAATGATCGTGCGCCCGGCGTTCCAAAGTTTCATCAAGGCATACAACCTTTACCCAGATCTAGAAAACTGAACATAATAAATAATATACACGAACCTTATGACTGGAAATTAATACCACATCAACTCACAGTCGAGCCTATGAAGAAAAAAACAATTTAAGGCAGCTAATGTTCAGTTATCACCAAAACACAAACAGCAAGTAACCAGCAAAATAACATCAAGGAAAACCAGACCATTAAGTGACCCATCCTGATCATTTGGCCCTTTCTTTAAGGGTGTTGGGCGTGCTTGAACCGAACCAGAATAATTAGGTTCAACCGATATCGTATCGGATATCGTATCGGGTCCCCGATATTACCCATACGGTTAAAATATCGATACAGCTAAAAAAAGAAAGAGCTTTTCCCTACCGATATTTGAGAGAAGAAACAAAAATGTCAGCAGAACAGTCTCTTTATGTTGGAAATTGATGTTTTGGTTTCTTTTATCCAATCTTAGAATACAATGCAATGGGTAAATATTAGGGTTTGATTCAAGGAATTATAAAACTACAAAGAAGTGGAAGGTGACTGTAATTTGGCTTTTCTTTTTTTTTAATAAAGCTGTATGGGGGTTATTTTAACAAAATTAACATTTCACAGTTCTTGGACATTCTGATTTGAGTATGTATGCCATTAGGATATGTTCTTCATGTTGCATTTATAAAAAAATACTGATTTAAGAGTGTGAAAAAGAAACCAAAACATCAATTTTTCAATACAGAAAAGAGACTTCGTGTCTGGGAGTTGGTTCTATCAAATATCGTAAGGAAAGCCCATTTTTAAATGTATTTTTATGAGATTTATTACAATATAAACACTCAACAAATAGCGGATCGGATATTGGCCGATATTAAAAATGTAATAACGGTTATGATAGGGAAGACAAAAGTCATTTCGGTTGACCCTAAGAATACTGATGTAAGTGCAAGAGCAACATGTGATTTATTGGTAGAATTAAGTGGCTATTTTGCTTCCACATAGACGCAAAAATTTTAACGATCTAGACCAAAGTGCGTCTACCTCTGACAAAGTGCAGCCTATAGCCTAAATATTTAGGATACAAAGGTTTTTTTTTTAAAAAACCACTTAAACTTTTCTAAGGAGGGGACAGAAGAATTTGACTTCGCAGTGTCGTATTAATCTTTAACCCTATCCCCCTTAAGATCTCACCTAAATTCTCATGTTGTTTTGACAGTGAGTTTTAGGAGCTGTGGTGTTAAAAACAAATATTGTAAAGGTCAAGTGAGTTTGTGAGCTTCAGTTGAAAAGAGACTTTTACTACAGTGTTTTAGTGGAGGTATAGTGGTAAATGCTACCCATTTTACTGGTGAGATTTAGTGAGTCTGGTGCCCAATATGTAAAACCTACCCCATATAATATACATGGCCTTTGCATTTAAAAACTCACTAAAACTCACAGTGAGATTAGTGGAGTTGCAGTGGCTTATGATTTTGATGATTTTTTGATAAACCCTGTTAGTGAGTTTGTGAGATTTGGTTTCTAATGCACTTATACCAAAAAAAAATTGATTCAGGGATAGGGTTTTAAAGGGGGATGGTCCCATTTAAGTACAGGATAAAGTGTTTTAATCTTGATAGACTGGGCCTTAACCCAAACACGATCTGTAAGGGTTTCTCGCGATATTTCAACCATTTGATTTTGTGAGAGCAAGAAAACTGATTTTGTGAGCCCATAAATACTGGTAAAATTAATTTTTATATTGTCGACAAATGTACACATTTTCGCGCCGCATAACTTTCAAACCAAACATATTTTAGCCCTAAGATTTCAAAGGGTAAATAGGAAAAATAGTAGTTTGCCTTAATACCAAAATTTAACCAACTTCCTGTAAATCTGGGGTTCTGGGGACGAAGCTTTAGCGATTGGTAGGCCATGGACCTGTAAGGCGTATGAAAGTCGATGTTATGTTCCCGTAACCCGCCCAGCGTTATGATTTTTTGGCCCGCATTAAGATGTTGAAATCTCTAAAAAGTTCATATTTTGTATATTTAAAGAAAAATATCATTATCAAGATATCAACATCTTGTGATGTGATTATGATTAAGTAGATTTTAAACCAAAAGAACACAGTTGGCCCCCAAAACATTTTTAAATTGTTGGTGAGCTAGGGTGACACAATATATTTTAGCTAATAGCACGCTGAAGGTTGGTGAAATTGCTGTTTCATTCAAAATTAGCGCATAATGAATAATGAAAAATGAAAGAGTTGCCTTCATTATGATTGCAAAAATTGTTCTCGGGAAAACATTAACATTGACTTTCATGGTCCGAAATGTTAAAGCTGCGGTGGCGTCTACTCATGACGCCAGTAAAGCAAAAAAAAGGCTTCTGCGCACAAGCAGAAAGCAAATATGGCGATGCACATCAAAATGCCATAGGATTTCCATAGTATTCGAGTAGTTCGAGGTTACTCTAACTGGACACTACATAGTGGGAAGTCGTGGCCGGGCATGACTGCACAAGCTAGTAATCCAGCAGCTTTTGATTGCACTTGAACTGGATTTTACAGAATCATTACTGACGGATCAAAAGGTGATAAAAAGGTACTATAATCCGAAGTTTAAAACATTGGGTGTATGCATTTTTAGGGTGAAATCGCCCAATTTGCCGTAGTCACTCAACGGCTGAATCGGGCGATCGCCCGATTGAGCGCCTATATGCTTTAGGCCATGGAATTTGAAATCTTCTTAGTTTCTGTTGGAGATTTTTAAAGAGGTTACGAGGTACGATTTCAATTCATATTCTTTATGTTACGTGTCTTGAGTCATTATTTACAGTCATTTCATTATTACATCTAAAGCATCTTGATAACACTAGTACCGTATATGTTATGTAATCTGGTAAAAACCCCAGCCACATTTCGCAAGGACAGTGTGAAAAAATAAAGAAAAACAACCTTTTAAAATCTGTTATTTGTACTTTATTTTTTTGTAAGATTGTATCAGGCATAACTTTTATGTGTGTATCATCAAGAACTTACTATAAATTATGGAATCTTTATATTTCAAACTTTGCAATGATAATCAATCTCAAAATAGAAATTTTTGCACAGCTATGTTGGGGGCGGGTTTTTCCCAGATCGCCCACATATTTATTACATAAAACAAAGTTTCCAAGTTCCTACTTAGTTAAAACACAGGTATTTGCAGGTTATTTCTCCACATGTTTAAAAATCAGTTCAAGCATTTTGCACCCGGTATTGTGACAAGCGCGGGGACAAGCAGGACAAAATCTGGCGAGGAAAATTACATTAGGCCAATGGAAATTGATACTTAGTTTCCTGTTGGAGATTTTTTTTTTTTTAAAAGGTGACGAGGTACAATTTCATTATTCATTATTTCCGTAATTTCATTTATTTAATGTACTTATTTAATCTAAAGGCCATCTGAATACACCCGGTAACTCTGATATTTATTATTAAAAAAGTTTCCAAGTGCCTAATAATATAATAAAACAGGGGTTATTTGCAGGTTATTTCTTCACAAGTTTAAAAAACAGATTGCAAAGCACCCGTTCATGACAAGACACAGGGACAAATGGGCAAAATTGGAAATTCATATTTATGGTATACTGCGACCACTCCCAGTTAACTGACTTTAAAATGAACAGAAAGGGATGCTTGCTATTTTGAGCAACTGAAAAGTTGTTTTTATCAAGCTTTTAAGAAAAACAATTTTTTCACAAAAAAATGAAATATTTGGCACAGAGCAGCAATCTGATGCGCGCTCTCCTCCACAGGAAACTAAGAATCAATTCCTTGCCTTATTTATGGTCTACGTTGACACCCCTCCCAACATGAACAGGAGGGGTTAGTCCTGATGATAAGACTAGATAGTATTAACTTTTTTATGGCTGCTGTAATCATAGACTATCTTCATGACGAGTTGGGTGTAGTGAATGTAGTGAAAGTGCCATGAAGCCAAGATTTACACAGACAGCTTTTGCTCTAACTTTACAGCTGCAAAGTGCCTAAAATATTTCATTTTTGCAATAAACGTTATATGTAGGCATTCTTGAGAGTCTTCTGCATCATGTGATAACCATTATTCCAGATATAAATTCCATATGATAGAATGTTTCAGGTGTGAACTTACATGTTGTGTCTACATTGGGCTGCCAGCCTGTTGTATCATGGTGACCCTGAACTTTTGGGAACAATTGTAGGCATCGGTTACAAATTGGTTAAGACAATTATTCTACAGAATCGAGAGAGGCTATGACTTTGTATGTCAAAAGAAAATTTTTTTTTCTTTTTATTTCTGAAAATATTACATCTCAAAACATCTCCAAACCTTAAATGCCATTGGAACTCCACGACAGTTGTAACTTATGGCACAAAGTTATGTCCAAATTTTAAAAGATGATGCCTAAGTACAATTATTGGAACTACAGGAGGGCCTTTGGATATATTGAGCAACTGTGAAAGTTTGTTTTTATTATCAAGTTTTCAAGAACAAAAAAACAAAAAATTTCCCCAAAAAATGAAATATTTGCCACAGCGGCAAATCTGAGCTTGCTCCAACAGGAACTAAGAATCAAAAAATTACCTTGGCCATTGCTTACCCCGACTCAGCGACTGCTGCTGGTACACAGCGAAGTATGTGTGAGTAATATAATCCTCACCACAGACGATAGGTAATTGGATTGCGCTCACCGTGTTTACTTTGCTTATTTACAAAATTTTATCGTGCCTCTAAAAACCCTTTTCAAATTAGTTTTCATTCGTTTTATGCCCAAATGCATGGTTACATGTCAAGAAACTAATTACACATACCAATTGACTCAAAATCTCCATAAAACGCCAAATTTTCACCACCGGTTTCCAACATCGTCGTGCACCTGGCAATGTGATATAAACTTACATGTGTAAATAAATCAGTGACCGTAAAGGCATGTCAAACTCCTTTTTACACAAGGAGGACAATCCAGTTTCGTGATTGCACATCATCCCGAAATCCAAGGTTCAAGTTACCAACATACGGATCGCACTTAGGAGTTACAGGTTTGACCATGATATTTCCAAGGTGAGATCGCGGATACTCGCGCAGACCAGTGAGCCTCGGTAAATCAATGGCATACCAAAGGCTGCTTCATTCAAACTCTATGCAGAATAAAAAATAATTCTTTATACCTATTATTAACAATCATTTTAATGACAGAATCTCATAAAATATGACTGCATATAACCCTTTACAAATTTCCACGTGCTTATTTTATGATGATAAAACTTCCATATTTCACCAATTTGGAAAGTTACATGCGCAATGATTTCCAAATAGGCGTAAGCAGGGCATGTTAACAATGACCTGGGTCATTTGTGTTAAAAGCGTGTTTATGGTGTTTATCAACAACCACTGAGTATGTCTTGATGGTTGAAACGATCCGTTACTTCTTTTTTTCAAATTCGACCTTTCAATTTTGAAATCTTCGTGACGTTTTGAAAGTTAACAATTGTGTTTCGTGATTTGGTCTAATGACGATTACTTGAAGAGGGAAAAAAGTCCTCAAACCAGGTAAAATCAGGTAGTTCTTTTGTGTGTAACAACGGTTGAAGCGCAATCCATTTACCTATCGTCAGTGGTTGAGGATTATATTTACTCAACCACAGATTGATCTGTGTTAGGCCTGATGGCCCTGGCGGAAAAATATGAGCAACAGGTTCCAGGCCAAGGCTTGGTGGCTAGATCAGAACAAGCCCTTGAATAAAGGCACGAGGCTTTAAATTATTGACATTTCGAGTTCAATGAACATGTGATGTAGATTATTGACACTACACAATGTCAGTTTACTGTCAACTGGATCTAGCTTGTTCGCAACCCGTTCGTACGCCTATGGCCATTCGTGAGAACTTTCTAAATTTAGAAAGTCATTTACCCAAATTTGAGACATACCTTCCTAATTTCTCCTTTGGTGCAATATATGGACTCTCCACGGGTAATTTTAAACGATCCTAGGAATCATTTCTGGACTCAGTGGAGTGTAAATTCTTGAGTTTTGACCAGTAAGAAATCACAACAACATTGCAGACACGCCGGACATTTGGTTATCGTGATAAGCCTGAGTCACATTATGCAGCCGCTTTGAAACACAATCATCGCGCTGCTCACAGCACAACGTACCTTCGTGCTTCATATGTCAACGAGGAGAGACTCGCTAAGAATCTACACTGTCGCCGCAGCTGTTGAGGTGCTAAGTTCTTTCTTACACGCCCAATTGGCTGCTTTTGACCATCAAATAGTGTGCCTCAAAGCGCCATTTTCGGCAGAACTCGGTAGAGATGTTTTGTTTTTTGACACAATAGACACCAATGATTGGGCTACATTTTCACCACCACTGCCGCGCGTGTTACACGGCCTCACTAGTGGGAGGGGGATTTTTTGGTTAGCAACACTGGAGAAATGCAACAACCCGTATGATCATTCGACTCGGGAATTTGCGTGCACAAAATTTGTTAAATATAGTACTCTTCCTAGTTTCGGTACCGCAACCCCGGGTTGGCTCCCCATGGGACAAACTGGGTTCGCGGATAAATGGTAGGCCAGCGACAAATCTTATGTACCTTTCCAGAAGCAATAATGCATGTAGACGTTTGGTCACCACATAGCCCAATTGAGCAAATATCATAGGAATTAATGTTAACTAAGGCACTTGGGATTTACTATCAATGCGATCACTTACGTTTGACTGGAAAAATCGGCAAAATTTCGTCGGCTATATCAGGATCTATTAAAGCAGCGGCCATGTGTTTAATCTCTCGAGGGTATAATCTGGAAACAAACGCTCTTTGGCCACGACCTGTATAGACTAGAGGTCAGGTCATATGGCTATCGCCTGCGACAGGCCGCCGCTACCATGTGCAATTTTTCACGTTCGTTGAAACCAGGGCTGGGAAAAAATGCCAAATTTCCCGGGAACACAATCAGAAATTTCCCTGAAGATTGCAAAATTCTCAATTATTATGGATTTCTTTATTTAATGCTACAATTTCCCTCCAATAGTAAGATTTCCCTGGAACCAGGTTCCCCAAGTTCCGCCACTTTTTCCAGATCTTGTCGTTCAAACATGTTCAGTTTGGAGCTTTAGGTGATTGGATATTGCAGACCAAGAAGGGACAGCATATGAATCGGTAACCAAGCAACTCACTGTGCTAAGTCAATGACATCAAAGCTTTAGCAGTCTAGCTTAGAAGTGTAAATCATTCTGTACACGAGACGCAGTGAATTTTATCAGATCAAAGGATTTTCAGTATTTGAGTGTTACGTTAAGATTTAAAAGAATTAGAAAGATGTGTATCTATTGTTCAAATTTCTGTTTGAAAAAAAAAATTGTATTTCCAATGTCGGCGCCTGCATCGCAACTTTGTTGTGCCAACGTACCTGGATGATAATTTTAACTCTTGCCACAGCAACCACAACGATTGCATATGCTCAACTTCAAATGCAACTTTTGACTTGGCTTTCTGGGGTTGGCTTTTTTTTTCGGGCTCCCGCGTCAAGGATGATAAACGAAAGATGTAGGCAACACAACATTGTCAAATGCGATGCAGCGTGGGCCAGGCTGAGTAAGTATTCATGCATTTCGGCTGTTACACTAACAATTCGATCATAGTTACTATTCATAGATTTGCTACTTGGCTTTACTACTGTCGCTGGAGGCGTTTAGGAAACTGTAAGTACTTTTTCTAAAAAGGAATTTTGAAGAGCACATAAGTTGTCCATTGTTCCCGTTCAGTAATACGGTTTCGTAAAGGGTACTTGATCATAACGCTTCCAGTGCGGTTTACTTAGATACAAAGGGTGAGAGGAATACAAGAGGGGGGGGGGGGTAGATCGCACAGGTGGTACAGTTTTGACCAGATTGTATGAATATTAGAGATTTCGTCTGAGAGGTCCTCTTTCGCCACGAGCGAATAGCCTAGTACAAAGGAGTCATACTGAAATTTCGGGCATGTCAACCAGTCATATCAATCTTTTGCATTTCACAATTTACGAATCACCCTCATTCTATTATGACGAACATTAAAAAGTAAAATAGTGTAGCACGAATCACGACAAGAATACTCCAAAATTACAGACTTAATATTATTTTCATCGATGAAACGATTGCAGGGATAAATAACAAGTACAAGTAGGTGAATGATAAATACTGCGGCCATAATTGACTTCCGACGCAGCACGCGTCGACAAGTCCATGGACTGAGTCTATACACTTTATACAGTGCTGGATTGCTCCGGCTTTTCAATGCATTATTGGCCTTACGTCGTGCCGACCACCAATGTCAAAAAACGACGAAAGGTTCACTGTACTAGAATAGACCTTAAGCCCAGTCCGACTGTAGCAGGCCCCTGACAGTTGACTCAGCAAATTGGTGACAAAACCACAGAGCGCTGCCATAGGACGATAGCGGCAAACTTATGTGATTACGCTATCTGGTATGCCATCTGCCACGTGATCAGACATGGCAAACCTGGTGATGTTGCCCACTGATTATGGGGCCGTTGTTATGTCCCTAGCTGTCGCAGCTTGGGTAATAATTCCCAACCGCGGAAGCTCCCCAAATTGGAGTGTGATGAATGAACGTGAAAATCTGAATACGGGAATCGGCAGACAGGCACGGTCAATTCCCATTGATTGTTGTTCCCTGTGAGTATTTTATCAGGCGGACTGGAAGCTGCGTCTAGACAACATGGATCTTCTGAGTTGGACGTTGCAAATCCTCTCTCTATGACTATCTTCCGAAATTGGCAGTAAATTCCTAATCTACATAAATTTTTATTTCACCGTATCGTCAACCGAATCGCTTTAACATCAAAGATAACACACGAATTAAAACCACCGTATGTCCTATCGTCCGTGATATGATTTCGGTAGCAGACCGATATTTCCTTCCCAAATATAGACTTGAACTTGAGTAAAACATTGACGTTTCGTGTCTCAATCTCCGGAAAATTGGAGGACTCCTTTCCTTAGTTGGTGTTTCTAAACGCTCTACTGATAACGTAAATGTTCCTTAACATATAGATAAATTATGGCAATGTGACATTCTTCAAACAATTACACAGTATTTACTAGATCAATCTTGATTGTTTTCGAATTATGATTTAGCAAATAATTCATGAATGTAATTAAAATAATTTTTCCTTTTATTAGAATCACAACAGAGGGCGCCCTTCAACTGGTCTGGATCAAAACAAATCCACATCATTGACATTGCTGCTGGTCATGCTGGTTGACAAATTAACTAAACAAGAATGCACTGTAGATGAGCGGGATCAACAAGTTACAATGCCTACATGTTATTCAGGTTGCCAAAGTTCCATAAGATTAATATAGAGATCCCTCTTCGCATTTACTCCTTCCAATTTCATTCTTCTTATGAAAGGTTGCAAGGTAAACATCATGAAAAAAGTAGATGTTGCACACAGGGTGCAAAGTAAGATTTATAAATGCCTGCAGGCACCCAATTTCAAGCAATTTTCAATTGTGTAAAGGGCATCAAGGGCATCATGTTAATGAATAGGGCAAGAATGGCCCACAAATTTAGGGCATCAAGGGCAACTGGTAGGGGCACTGAAGCAATTGCTTCGCGTGCCTTCCCCCCGTATTTTGCGCCCTGGTTGCACAGTTAGTCAAAAAAAAAGGGGGGGGGAAAACATGCAAAAAGGTTTTTGCTTGGCCCAAGCACAATTCTTCTGTTAGAGTTCGGTGGTCTACGTGGGTTGGCCAAAAATAACTAGGGCTGTCCCAGTGTCATAAGATTGTGAATGGGGCCACTGGAATAAGGAAAACCAAGTGTCAACATGTCACAGTAAATGCATTTGTGTCACGAGTGTCAAAAGATAAGAATGTCGAATTTTACACATAGTCCTGATGAGAAGGACCCTCAATATGTACAATATCATAATGCCATTAACTTAATCAAAGGAGGAGTCCTGCCAAAATAGTACTGATATGACAAAATTTTTGTCTCGCATTCTCCAATAATTTACACGCTTCATGCAAATAAATATTACCTCATTTCCACCTTGAAAGTATTCACGTTAGAGTGTATCAACAACGTGATAGTCGTAAATATCTTCATCAACTTCTTTTTGAAGTGAAATTAATGAAATTCCAAGACACGTAAGCTTCTGACCGTGACTAAGTCCCGAGTTGTATTGCTATTTTAGACATTCACCATTTAAAATTGGTATTTCTGGTGCAAGGTAGAAGAGTGTTTCGTGAAATCACCGGTGAAGTTGAATAGGAATCGGTAAGATGGAGGTGATTTGTCAGTGGTCGCAATTTGAAGGCTGCACAAAATGTCATAGCTGATGCAAGAATGTTTTGGGACTTCACATATAGACGGTTAAAGGCATACAGTTAAAGAAACGTCATGGGAAGTCCAATATTGGGACTACATTTTACCCTGTAAATCCCATTCTCTGCGTACTTGAGCTTGGTGATTCCTGTTTTAAGGGCCAATTCGTGACATTTGTCCAAAAATTCAAACATTGAATAATGATCTTAAAATGTTGCTTCTAATGGAGTAGGAACACTTATAATTTTGGAATCCGAAAGAATTTTTAGACGAAAATTACACCCAAAAAGTTCTGATGCCAATAACTACTGAAATCGCCTGCACTTTATGGTCATAAACCTGTTTTTGGACATGACCTGAGCATTAAAAACACCCCCTAAACAAAGTAGAAAAAATCTTAAATAGTTAATGTGCAATTTGAATGTGATTAGGGACCCTTAATAATACAAAAAGGGAATAATATGGAAAACCAATCTTGATTACTGAGAGAAGTAATTTAAATATTGTGTACATAACTGGGACACAAAACCTTGTAAAAAAGTAGGATAAAAGTTCTATTTTACACTTATTTATCACTCAAATTCATCTAATCTATACTTAAGAATGATAATTCATCATTTTCATGTGAAAAGAGCCAGGGAAACAATTGTTTCATTTGCTTGTTATTTCTCCATGATTTCATATGTTTGAGGGGTTTTTCTAAATTTTTGGGTGTCGGACGTAACTGGACATGGAGGGTTGGTGTCCCGGTTATGTCAGACTTTTCAAGTTCAGAGGTTTAGAATGGTGTGTTTAACTAGAAATGTACAACACATTGTAAAAAATTATTTGCAGCATTCATGAATAACCTGAAGTTAAATGTTTTATAGAAATACACTGAAATTTACTACTTTTTGATGTCGTACATAACTATGGACATGAAAAATGGCTGTTTAACAAAAAGAGAGTCCTGTGACTCTGGAAAATTTTCTTAATGTTGTTTTTGTAGTAAAATAGTATTAACATATTTATCAACTCTTTTGATCATAGTATGAACTAATAACTAAATATTAGGCAGTGTAACACACTCAGAAAAATGAAGCATGACTGATGTCACAAAACTGCAGTTTGGGACCCCTTAAAAGGAATTACCCTCTATAATCAAGATGTGTGGCACTTTTGTTTGGTCCTCTTTGATTTTTCACTTGTTTTTTTCGTATTCATTTTTACCATAGGCCACCCTGTTCGAGGCAAACATGGGGCGTGAGATGTAAGGGGCTAGCCTTAGCGGAGACTCATTTGTGACATTGCGTCAATGATTTAGGGCTGTAAATACAACCGAGATACCACAAATTTCTTAGCTTCTTCTGAGGGGGGTTTATCCAGGAATCATTTGGGGATTGAAGAAATTGATGATTAAAAAAAGATGGCAGCACAGTCAAAACTTAATTGACACATAGAGGCCATGTTTATTTAGTACCACGTAGTTAGTTCCCAATGAATAATGTGGTTTTATAGCTATCATTGTCTTCTAAGGCTAGCGGCCTATGTAAAAGGCAATGTATAAGCCTTGACCCAGAGTGGCATATACTGAATGAAAATTCATGCTAGCCTAGCATGCAGAGGCTCGGCTAGGCTTATTGGGGATGAGCTGCAAGTAGGCTAAACTGAGGGCTAGCGAATTTCGACGAGAGTCCACTCTCACAAACACTCCACTCAAACAAATCTACAAGAATCCAGTTAAATTCTCGTTAAACTGCTCAGTTTCACCAATTTAATAGAATCCAATTTTTCTCTTGCCAAATCATGAACTCGGGCCAAATAAATAGCATGATATTGATAGACTCTTCGAGCTCCCATGACCTTCTACCCCTAAAGCCTCAGGTGAATAAAAGCGACCATATATTCTCTGCCATAATTCCTTATCACAACTGTGGCACACTTTACACTGCCCGATGGAATCATTAAACGCACAGGAATACATCTGTGCATTTACAGCAGCAACTCTACTTGACACGCGTATTGTAGATGCCCTATTTTTCATGTTTATGAAATTATGGTTTTGTGGATGTTTTTAGAAAAACTTATCCAAAATTTCAGTTGTAAAGGGGGCACTATCAGTGATTTGTGCTAAATCAAAAATCAAAAATCAGATTTTTGGCATGTTTGTAAGAAGGCCGGTCAACAGGGTTCCATTTAGAGGGGTTTTACATGCACATATGCATGTTAACATTTGCTCTGTGCATGTAAATTCAGCCTGTTGCATGCAGATTTTAGTGTTATAACAGCCCTTTTTCTGAGAAAATCCCAGTTGTTCATGTAACTTTTCTTTTCTAAATCAACACGGCGGTACATGCTCCTAACAAACCCTGCAAATGATAGGACCAGAAGCAACTAATTAAGGACAAATCGAATATTATAGTTATTACTGTCCGACCTCAGTAAAACACGTAATTGAATGAGATTCATATTTTTGAACACTGCCCGTTTTCTTCCCTTTCTGTCAATTCTTCAGGGTGGCAAACAGACTTATTAGATTTCTACACTTAGCCTTCACCTTTTATTCCGCGCGGAAATTTCAAATATTTTGACTCTTTCTGATAATCACTGATAGTGTCTTTATTCCATTCAATCTTGCTTTTTGGTGTTTATTTTCTCTTGCACTTTCTGTTTAGCAGGTAGAGCCTCAAACTGTTGGGATGAATAGGATGGAACATTCACCTCTGCACACCTCAAGCATGGATTTGTTTTTCAGAGAGGATCAAAACTCTTATCGAACTGTTGTGTCAATAGGCAGTTCAGTTACTGATTATATCGGATGAACGATCTACTGTGCTGAACGTGTGTGTGTGAGAGCGGAGTAGAGAGCAAAAATCAACAGAAATTTTCATTCCAAAATAATGGTAATCCCAATGTCATTCCCATGTGAAATAGGAAATTGTTACAGCATATCTTCCATCTAACATTCTAAAACGGCATCGGGAAAATAGATGTACGTGTTGCTATCCCATGAGATACCTCTGTAAGTCGTCTAACAAAACGAGCAAGTTTTCAATGATCCACCTTCTATGCCCCATTGGCAACACATGATAAACATAGTCCATGGTCGCTTGTACCACTTTCGATGAGCTTTGCATTTAAGTTGACTGGAGGCGCCTGACAGAATGTGTAAATTGCAGCTTGTGGCTGGCTACAGGCCTTCAAAGTGTGGGGTTTTTTGGAAAGTTTCCGATGACAATTTACGCTTACAGCTGGGGTCCTGTTGAATGGAATCAGAGGGGTGGTTGCTGAGATATGGACTTTTGAAAAATCCTGGGATGTTTTTCCTCCACAATGGAAAGATTTCCAGAAATCAACAAGGTGGTCCTAGATTTACATAATCAAATAATTTTTGTATTTTTTTCAAACAATTTGATAGCTGACAGGCTCAAAATATGATTAGCAACCTAGCATCAATTTTTATCCGCTATTGAAACCAGCTTGTGTAATGCCAAACCTGAACTGGCAACCCTTTGTAGCATGCTGTGCCTCGCGTACTGTACTTTTGACACGGTTGAGATGTAAGATCTGCAAAATAGTATTTCATGAATATAAAGAATGTAATACGAACATCTAACCATCCGATGGTCCTTGTGGGGAGGAAAGGTCACTTTTTGTAGCATAGTTAAGTGGGTTCAATGAGAATGATCATTTTAAACAGAAGTAATGCAGTTTCCATATAATCCACCTAAATTCACACTTGTTTGATTCTACCTTCTGGCCTAATAGCAGGTCTCTTTAAAGGTGTCAACTAGAGATTGTGAGGCACCAATATTGTGTCAAATAATTTCATCTAGAGTTTTAAAAAGACACTCAATAGATTTCTTGCCTTGTATTCGCTAAGATATGTCTTAAAAGAGAGAAAAATATTTGTTTTATTGTTTTTATGTTTTTTCTTACTTTTTTTAGGCTGAATTTCGTATTTGCTCCGATACGAAATTAAAAATTTCACATTTTTTTGTACAAGAAACATTTTCAGCTTAATCCTTCAGGTGGGGATATTTTTGGTTTAAAAAAGCTGACATCAGGGCAAAAATCAGTACTTTGCATTTTTTGGGACACCTGATTTGAAATCTCTCGTTGCACCTTTAATTGCTTCTTGAAAGATATGCTTATTTATACTCACGATTAGGTAACGTCATTATTTACACAAGGGGGATTTGAAGATTTCAACTTTTTTTGGAAAAAAAAATTTGCTTCCCCTTTGCTTTCATGTTAAAAAACATCACATTCCCCTTGAAAGTTCATTGTTCCCCTTGCTGAGCTTGATTCATATTTTCATTATTCTCCCCCTCCATTTACATGTTTTTCATAGTCCCCTTCAATTTCCTCCATTCTTCGGCCCCTTGTTTACATTTTTTTCATAGTGCCTTCAATGCCTGCATTTCCTCAAGCCCCCCTTATGTTTATTTTATTTTTTTACGGGGCGTGGGGTCACTTGCATATGAAATGGATTGTGGTAAGACTCCACAGGTAATTTCAAACCCAGAGGCATTCGTAAACATGCAAAAAATAATGTCTTTGGGTGAAGACAGCTAATTGCAAATAAATAGGGGTTATTTGGGTGACAAATTTGCTAAAGTGCAAAAAAATATGGGGTTCTTGGAGTGAAATGTTTAAAACAAAAAAATTATAAAAGTAGTGTATTTGACTGAATTTTTTTTTAAAATTCCTCCAAAAAATAGGGGTCTGTGGATGACAGTGGTAACTTTTAAAAATATTGGGTCTTTGGTGACAACGATGCTGAAACTGTGGGGAGTCTTCACGGCCTTAGTTATATACATTTTGCCACCTTTTCATAACATATGTAAATTATGGGCCTAATAATTTTCACCTCATTATGTACAGTAGTTTGTGTTTGTAGCAGGCTTGAAGAGAGAAAATTACAATCTGATAACTTGCAAATGCCTAAATCAACAAAAAAATTTCTCAAATTGTGCACATTCTGGCAAGTCCCATAGTAGCTTTATATAACTCACGCTCTTCATAAATGTGTGTCTGTAAAGTTTTGAAGAGGAAACGCATTAAAATTGGCAACTGATAGCTTAAAACTTCGCACAAATGTTTAACATAACAAAATATTACTTTTGCACATTTTTAGTTAAAGAGACATTGGCACAAAATAGTGGCCCTCAACAATTGCTCAAAATTTGATATTTTGCATGTTTAAAGCTTTATACATAACCTCACCTGAAATTTTAAGAACCAAATCAGCGCCCTTATGGGTACAGAATGAGTTATTCAGCAATGAACGGAACGGAGTTAAGGTGTTGGCTTCATGATTAAATGGCCATGATAGTACATTCATTTGTGCTGATACCAAATCTGCAATAAAAAAATAAAAAAAATGGCTTACCGTATTCGTTTTGGAGAAAAAAGACTGTCCAAAATGTACATTTTTGCTCAAACTTTTTACAAATTATTTACCACGAACTCTATGGGAAAATAGATGCATCGCGATATTAAGTGCCCAAAAAAGATACAAGATGGCCCCGATCGTTTTTCTGATTTTCACATTATGTTTAGGTCTAAGTTGCATACTTAAAATACAAATGGCTAACCATTAAAATGTTGCATCTGCATGAAATTAAAGTTTAATTGGTGCTTCCAAATTTTATTGCTTCTCTGTAAAGTACTAACTAAGCAGTCAAAAACCTCTTTTGCTTTTTGTGTTCTTTAATTTTGATTTATTTTATACAATTTGAAGTTTAGGGAACTAGAATCAGTGTGAGTAGCCCAAATGTGCAGTAAAATCTTGATCCCATGTGTTATAGTGCATGCTTTTACAAAAACAAAGTCACGGTATCACTATATCTGCAAATTTGTTAGTCCAGGCTTCACCCTTTGATTTATTCCCAAAGGTGACGTTTCACTTTTGTCAATTTGGCAGATCTGAAGCTTCCCACCGTTTTCACCATACTGAAAATTACATAGTTTCAATCGTTCACTACTGTTTCATCATACTTGCCAGTTGCATAGTTTTTAAGCTTCACACTGTTTCACCTTCCATTAGCTTTTGATTTAATGTCAATCTTCGTCTTTCACATCATACTTCACCAATGTCATTTTATTACAAGACCATGACTACAGTTATG
>JAMKCH010062510.1:0-11595 GCA_023653785.1 Ophioderma brevispina
AGCCCTTCTGACCGCATCTAATCCACCGCGCATATTAAAACGTTATTGTGGACGACAGTTTTCTGTGTTATATAGATCGAGACCATTTAAAGAAAGAACGTCTTTCTTTGGACCATCTCAACGTCCTTCGCAAATTCATATACGTGAAGACGGAGACACACGGACAGATCGACATTCCTCGATGTTTTGGGTTAGAGGAAAACCTGGACCTGTTTGACTCTTTGACACGACCTGTCTTCGCAAGAAGACCCACCCCGACCACTACTTAAATTTTGACTCTCATCATCCATTTCAGCCAAACGCTCCGTGCTTTCGATCTCACGTTTCAAAAGGCGGCACATTTCCGCCGTCGAACATTATGGAAAAGGAATGTGAAAATGCTCACATCCAACAAGCTTTTGAAGCTGAACAATTATAACCCTTCAAAGTTTGATACATGAATCCCATCGCGACGGGTGCCGTACTGTTCTAAACCAATGATCTTACTCCGAACGCCACAGTTATTTTGTCTTACGTATCGGGTACTTCTGAGGCTATTCGCAAGTTCTACAGAAGAAGATCTAACGGGTGTATTAAAGACTACTTACACTCCTACGACAACAACTGTACACCTCAAAAGACGCCTTTCCCAAGGACCCCAACCTCGGTCGGATCTATCTATTCTATTCCTTGTGGATCATGTAAAAGTGTACATTGGTGACACCAATAGACGTTCTATATAGATAGAGAGGCAAAAAAAACGTTACGTAATCTTTAGAAATCACCGTCTCGCATGTTTTGCCGCCCACAAAGAAAACATAAGTAAGTACCAACAATCGAAAAGCAATGTCTGCCGGCCCTGCCTTCAAAGATAATCTCCGCCGGAAAATTGCTTCCGCTTCGTTCCACCATGTGGGTGCCGCTTTAGTCATATACAACTACTCGGTAGTGAAACCAAATTAATGGATGTGTTATAGGTGTCCATGTGTACTGAATAGCGTGTACCTTGATCATTTTCTCGATACCTTTTTTCCTCATAAGCATTGCGCGCCGGGCGCCCTTAGGTGGAAAGATTATCAGTGAGGCGGTTTAGTTAAATCAAGATGACTGCTTTGGGTCTTTCATTCGTTGTGTGGCCATGGGTTAGGCCAAAAATTTAACCCCCCATAGCACCCACCATCCAACAACTACTCATTTATTCGGATTTGTTTGTATGTAGCGTGAATTGACATATACAATTGGTATACAAGCACCCAAACTACATAATTATTCCGATGCAAATATTCAAAAAGTCAGCGCCCAGCACGGCGACTGGTTTTGAATGGGTTTCCCCCCTCAAACCCCCTTGGGTAAACCGGCAAGATCATTGAAAAAAGAACACGACGAACACCAGAAATCGACCCATACGGGGAACACAAAAAATTGGCTATCGCTGAGCATGTGTGTAAGTACCAACATAACATTGAATGGGACAAGACTGACAATTTCTGGACAGGAACACTAATTGGACTGAACCGGAAACTCCTGGAAGCTTTGTACATCAAGTAACCTGCAACAACTTCAAGAAAGAACAAAGGCGCAGAAATTTTCCTCCCCTAACTGGGGTATATACTCAAAGGATGCCTCCCAACCAATGAACCGGAAACGTAATTCCTTGGGGATCCTTTTGATCATCTATCATTTTCTCCTCTCTCTTCCCCTTTCTTTAAACCGGTGTATCTAAGGTGTGCGCAACATCATACTGTTTTGTTGCTCTTATGATTGCATTCGCTAGTGTCGAAAGCTCAGCTCTACAATTTGGATGTCGAGGTAAGAGTACTTTTCTACTCAAAACATCTGCGGTTTCCTGAAGTGAAGGCTCTCTTGACAGAGAGCCCTGTGCGGACGCAATATTTCATTGTTAGGTTTGGTGTCTGTATTTCCGCGACTGCGTCATCTGTACGCATTTTAATGTGTAGCGTGCGCCTATATCAGCGGCGGTTGAAAGAAGGGGAGGGCATATCCTCTGCACTTTTGAAAGTGGATGGGCCTGCCCCTGCCACTTTTCAAATTAACAAAGATTTTATTGGTCCTTCTGTATGCAACGTCTTTGTTTCCACGGTATTTCATCATTTTGGATAGGCATGACATGAATCCATGATTGAGATACACATTATTTTGCTTATCATCGCTGCAACCGAAAACGAAAGTCATAGTATTCCAACATTTCTCCGCTAAGTTGCCCAGTGACCCTCCAACCCTAAAAATAGTTTCCGACGGTTCCGACGCCGTTTGGCCGTATATAAACAAATATGATCGTTCTGTTTTAGTAATTCCACCAAAACATGTTTGCGATTCCCTTGAGAACATGACATGTATAAACTAATCGTTACAGACGATAACTTGGAGGACCTTATAACCGCGAAGCAAGTAGGATAAACACTTGACAGCCTAGAACTAAAAGTGCGATGACACCTACGGAACGGACTTTGATAACCTACTTCGATCAAGTCATTAGTGCATTATGATGGTAAAACTAACTTCTCGCATTGGTGCTCTGTTCTAAAGTTGATCACAATACCTTATGAATGTTCACCTATTTGCAGGCACTCTCGCCCCTCCAAATCATATGGCCTCTACACATGGATAGCGGTTCTGAGGCGCCGATTGTCACAATATGATTGCTTTTCTACCCTGGTAATATGGCGGGAAACCATGCATACACCTTATCAAAGTTAAACGAATTTTGTATAACAATAAGAACTAACATCTGTGTTGGACTCTTTGCACGCGGTGGTATGCCTGGTTTCCCGCCATATTACCGAGGTAGAAAACAACTTCCTTTGTGACACTCGCGACCATTCACTGTGCGCAGCCCACTACCATTTAGAGTCAAGTGTTCAAGTATATGGCGCTTTCATGGAGGTCAATAGGTTAACTTGGCCGGACCTGCATCCAAGAACCACCCAAGTCATGCGAAATAAAAAGGAGTCACCTGCAGAGAAATACCCGAATTGTTCAGAGGTGGATCAGGGGCTGTAATTGCATTTCTTCGCATGCTTGGGTATGATCTGCGACCAAAAGTCCCTTCAACGTATTACCTTCCCCGTGAAAGGGTCTTATTGATTTAGAGCCACAATTTCACAATGATATTTTTAACAATATAATCGCACAAAATATAATAAAACAAAACTAAATTTGGCGGTTCGCGGCTTCGCGTCACTATATTCCAAGAATTTAGTGACACATACACACATACATACACACACATACCACCCGCACAACGGATCGCAAAGTAGTCCTGCCCGCTATGGCCCACAAAAAACCCGCGAAATTAGAATAATATTAAAGGTATGAGTATGGAATGGAAAACATTTGAGGACTAATACCATTGGGTCTTCAAAGAGGAAGCACGCAATGAAAGACAGGTGTAGGCCAAGCGCAAATAAACATAAATGATAAAATAAAATTAACGATAAATATGCAGGACCAACATTACAGAAAACCAGAATATACACAACAAGAAATGGGTCGTTCAGTCATTAAAATTACAGAAGTTCTAATCTTTGTGAGAAAAAATCACAGAGCAACGAAAACAATGGGATGAGGCAAAGAAGTGTATTAATTTGCAACATAGCATCTGATTCACACAATCGCAGAAAAAAAATGTCCTGGCTGTTCGAGGCCGAACACGAATGGTGTGAATTTGAGGTTCTTGTCCTTTAGTATTTTCTCCAAGTGGTAAAGAATGCAATGATGGACTGTTATAATTGCCAGTGGTTATGAATTACGACTGGGTGGTCCACTCCTGTAATTTCATCTACCCTGCATGCAGGTACTCTTTTTCGCAAGAAAACCCGCGTAAAGCAATCATTTTTTTTCAAAAATATTCTGTGATTTTGATGTTAAATGAAAGATTTGTATCATAAAACGTCGGACCAACTCACTTCCCAAAAAAAGGTAGGGAAAGTTTAAAAGCTAAATAACTTTTTTCACGAGCTCGTATTTAGCTACAGAAATGTGTAAAGGTGTAAACGAAAGGTGATTTTGATTTGCGTATATCTCATATTAAAAGCAAAGGTTGAATTTGTATTTTTTTTTACTGCAATATTTTAAATGTCACAATTTGTACCAAAAAGATCATTCTTAATCTTATTAAGGAACTTTGTTCGTTGTTAATTCTTTATCTCAGCTGCTACTTAGCAGCTATCAGTTGACCCTCGCCTAGGCGCTCAGTAAGTCTCAGCCTGCTTTGAAAATTCCAGGTCCAACAGAAGATCCTTTCTCCCATTCTCTGTAGGCTTATGAAAAGCCTTTCCTGCTCATGCAGCCATCCAAACCAGGGACTGCAGAGCTTCACAAAGGGAGGTTATCGCTATCTGGGCGCCAGCCGTAAGCGTTACTTATGGATAACTGCTGTTAATGCCTTTCATTAGCCTTGACATAAAAAAGAAACTCTGTTCAGTTGGGATATTTTTGATGAAACTTTTAGCGTGCAGTGCAAAAAATAAGGGCATTAAATCTTTTGGGGACATTATCTGATATCTCTTGTTGACATTTAATGATGAAACCGTTAGTTAAAACATGTAGATCATCGGCAGTGATACGACTAAATAGGAGTTGTAGTTAAAACAAATCCAAAGGTATGATGAAAATCTCAACATTGAAAAAATGATGCATGTGCCTTTTTGAATGTGGTATTTTATTTTTTTTTTTTTTTTTCTTTTCTTTTTTTTTTTTTTTTTTTTTTTTTTTTTTTTTTTTTTTTTTTTTTTTTTTTTTCTTTATATTCGATGCGAATTTGTGCGTGGCATTCCTTACTGATATTTACACCCTCCACCGTCTGTACCAGAGGCCTCTGTCCGGCTACTTGTATCCTGAGCTACGCGTTGAACAAGAGTCGACTAGGCCAGGGGAACTGTTTTTCTTAATATCTGCGTGTTATACAAATGTCTCAGGATGGCGTTTAGAACGGAGATGTTTTAATCTTAATGTGAAATAAACGCGTAAGTGGTATAAGTGAATACACTCTTAACTGAGCTTTACCTGCCCATTTATGTTGATAATGTATGTCTGTATCCGTACGGGAGGTAGCCGAATTCGGACCAAATTTGCATGCGTGAGAATTCGACGCTGTATAATCAGTTCTATTCATTAAAATTTAAGGTTATTTACATATATCATAGACATATGTATACAATGTAGAGAGTCTTTGCAATACCAAAGTTAATTCATACCCTTACAAAATGATAAAACATTAAAGAAAAACGATAAAATTATATCAGAATCAAACATAATATTTATAAATTGATAGGAAAAAGAATGAAAGGTTTTACGAGCTATGAATGTGCATATATGAGTCGTACGTATTATGTATCAGTATAGAGTGCCGTTTAAACTTAAAGAAAACTTTAGATAGGCCCACCTGGAGATTAATCACAATGAAATAATGTATTGACAAAGCCAGGACAAAGGCAAAAAAAAAACACCAGGCCAGGAAAAGACGAAGGGGACAAAGAAAAGGACGCATAAGACATGAAAAAGAGTCGTATACAACGGGGTGAGACAAGGAGGGATCAAAATCGGCAAACTGTCTCGGCAATGACTCGAGCAGATGGTATACAGACAGTATGATGATTCGGGAATGTAGAAAGAAGAAACGGAAAATTAACAAACATAGATGAGCGGATTTGATCATTATTTTATTTATTTATCGATCGGTTTTAAGTAAATGATCGGGATTTAACAGTTTATCGGTGGTCATATTTAGATATTAAATATTTTGCCCATGGATGTTAAAACTTCGTGCTTCCAGTATAGATTTTTACATCGTATTTTAACGACAACCATTCTTATAACACACAATTAGCCAAAGACATAATGGTCTGTGTGTAATTTCTGCCTTGAAAAATCAGAAAACATAGAACATCTCTTAGCAGAAAGTATACCTATTAACCCCTAGTTCCAATACAAAGCTGGTCTATGAATAAACTCTGGTAAAGTTAAGTCAAACTCATATATTATTTGAACCGGTATTGAACAGAAGCTAACAGAAGCAACGTGCGATATACATAATTCATTTTGATATAGTCCATAATGTATGATTTGACCCCACCCAAAAATGCAACAGAAACAATTTTTGTGTCTTAATATACTCCTGAAATAGTCCAAAAATAATATATTAAAAGTATACCCAAAATCAAAAACCGAAAAAAAAAGACCAACTTTAAAAAAAAAAAAAAAACAAATAAAAAAAAACCCCCCCCACCCCCCCCCCCCCCCCCCCCCCATAGAAAAACATGTAAAAATAAGGGGCAACGTTGTACAGGGTAAAAAATTAGCAAGTTTCGGAATTGATTTAAATGTGTACCAATTATTGGGCTACTCCTAAGGTTTTAAAAAAAGGTATAGTTTGCCCTATCTACGCGTTATAGTTTTAGTACAATAGGGTCATAACAGGTCAGTCATCCTGGGGTAAAATTCTAGAAATGTCGGATTTTAATCGGACATGGTTGAAAACTGTTAAATTTTGTCCACTAGATAATAAATGTAAATAGATTCTTTGTTTGAACTTTCTATATAAGAATTTACAGCAGCTATGACTAGTGACCTCCCATAGACCCTGTAGCCCCAGTCCACATTTTGCGTTCCAATATGCAAAACGAAATATTATAGAGGTGCAACCAGTAATTTCGGGTTCTGTACCAAGACGAACAATTGACCCCATTTTATAACGAACGGATATACTGAAAATTTACCCCCATTGGACCTTGAACCTACTTTTGACTATAATATTGAACTACAACCTGCAGATATGGCAACTACCTTTTTTTAATCCTGAGAAATGTAACGAAAACGTTTGGCATACTTTTCGACGCGTTTGATACTTTAATATTTGAACCCCTGTATAACCTTACCCCCTTAAAAATATATGTTCCACTCCTTTGATTTTAGTGACTTTTGATATGTTGTTTTACATGTATCCTCGATAAAATTCTGTTGGAATGATCGTTGCAATTAGTGTGGGTTAAGGACAGAATTCATTCTCAATTTTGACTGGAATAATAACAGCCATTCTAAGAGTTATCGAAGGCGATGGCAAAATAAAAACCTTATTTATATTTGTTTCCCTGTTACAAAAGAAATTGAAAACTACTTACAATACATTTATACCTCAAAATGATGATATCATGTCTTTTCATAGTAAGTGGAAAGTTTGGAGAAATTTATTAACATAGGTAAAAAAAACATAAAAATACGTGAGACAAATAAAGAATATTAAATGATTTCCCCACTTCAGTGAGTGCTTCTCGGGCTACATTGCAATAATATATAAAACGTGTTTGTATATACGTGTGAAACTCCGGTATGCCATGCACGTTTATGCTTAACATGGAAGCAAAATTAGGTGTGGGTGCGCATCTGTTTTTTAGTGGTTTCTCATTGCTGGAAATATTTTGTTTGTAAAGGCTGAGGATGGCGCCTCAATTTTCCAAACAAATCTGTTTTTGGCATATACATAATGATTGTCAACATACTAATCACTGTGTGAAATACTAAGCGCAAATCGTGTCCTTCTATAGAAAATCAGAGTTTGTTATATAAATTATAGATGCTTACTATACAAAACTCTTTACGGCGTCAACACGGAAAATCCGATTCATCTTACTTTAAAATGCGCATTTTAAGTGACTATCCATAGTTCTAATTACTATTATAATTAATGCACAAATTTATTCGAAATCTTGAGTAGTATTAACTTCATCATTACAAGGGAAGTTTAAACAAAACAATAAAACAGTTCCAGTGCAAATGAGGAGCGGTGTTCGTTAGCCTAACATAAAAATCCACAGAAATTCACTCCATTGTGAACAAAAAATCACGGAGCAACGAAAAACAATGGGATGACGTCCAAGAAGTGTATAATTCCACAATACGCCTCTGATTCACACCATTCGTAGAATGGTGTGATGTGAGATTATTTCCTTTACTGGAACCTTTAGATTTTCCCAAGGTGGTAAAGAATGCACTGATCGGACGTGGTTATAATTGCCAGGGGTTATGAAATCTCTTGTTGCCACATTTTAATGATACATATTTAGGTAGATCAGCGACAGTTTAAGACTGAATAGAAGGTTATAATCCACAAAAGATACAAAAATCTCAACATTGAAAAAATTATGGCGTGTGCCTTTTAAGAATTTCGCGTGGCATACACCTCTGTCTTCCATAGCCTACTTGTCCGGCTACTTGTATACCTGAGCTACGCGATGTAACACGAGTCTGACCTAGGCCCGAGGAACGTTTTTTCTTAATACTCGTGTTGTTCAATGTCCGAGATGGCGTTGAGAACGGAGCTTTTTTAATCTTTAGTTAAAACCCACAATGCAATCTGTTTTTAGTTTAGACCAGAGCTATTGCAAACGACTAGTTCGGTATAATGAAATGCAGAAAACAACAAGTATTCCAATGAACCAGTCACCAAAGTTAAAAAGCAAAAATACCAACATCATATTAGAATTGTCTAAACAGCGCAGGTATATTTTACCTATGTACACGCTGCCAAAGAATGGACCCATAGCCACTCACCACCATCTATCTATATTATTTATTTATTACATTCATAGCCTCTCAAGTTGTCGGAAATTAGCCACAAAAACCCTGAATATCCGTTACCGATTTTTGGGGTTATCCACTTGGTGTTTGCTGCATGCAATGCTATATGGAATAAGCTCTACAAAAAGCTCACATCTAGGTTTAAAAAGGCAAAATCAACCCAAGACTGATAGCGGATTCCCCTGAGCGCATTCAGGTATTTGAAACATTTTAGGACAATTGAAATATTTAGTAGCGAGGTATTCTGCCATTCCAGTATGGTTTCCAGCCCTTAGGCCTTCAACAACGTAGAAATCTGTGAATAATGGGATTATTTCATTTTCCATTGACTTTCCCTGCCCGTAAATGGATCAAACCATATCCGACCTTGTGTATCATTAGCAATAATCATCGACGAATAACTCATAAACATCTAACTTTTTTACCAATAACCATTAGAATTAAGCTGTCTGAGATGAAGATTCGCGTGTTGTGTCTTTGTGAGGTGTGGAACGTGGGCATGGTGGGTGAGTGTGGAGTTAAGTGTAAAAATCCCTGTGTAATTTTCCGTTTTTTCCCATCCATTTGTTTTCCTGTTGTTTTATTAGGGGAGATTTGTACAAGTCACGAAGGGTGTTAACTAACACGAAGAGTCGTGGCCACTCCTTGGTTGTCCTTAACATTGTATGAATCACCTCATCACATTCGTGCATATGGAGAGGAGACATGATGAGTATTTTAAAAATGACGTTCTACATGTACGGTTATAGATTCCATGTTTATCAGTTACGAATGAGTACATTAACCCGGTACTGATGACTTGAGCCATAAAAGCTTGTATACGGTGTAGTATAAGTTGCCTCATGCTAAATTACTTCCAAACTTTCCCCCTCCCCCTTAAGGGGGTGTTAGTACAGGGAAAAAATTGAAATCCAGTCCATTGGTGTGATTTAATTTACACTAACATGTTTCGTCTCCTAAAAAGGATTAGAAACAGTATTGCGAGGTCCAACAGTATTTTAGTTAAAGACAAGCCGTATAGCCCCATACTGGTTCAAGGTCCATCCTGGGGTAATGCTTAGATGTTGTCGAAGTGGTGTCAAATTAATTTTCCCTTGTGTCAGACGAAACTACTTGCATTTTAACGATCGGTAATAGCACCATTTGCAACATCCAGTGAAAGTCCGTGGGTGAACCCCACAGACCTGCCAGCACCCTTGATACATTTTGCAATGTAATTACCCAACCAAATGCCACATACTTGGTAGAGACAATCAGAACAACTTGTTCACCGGTTTTAACAAACTCTTAGCATCGACTAATTTTACCTCAGGATGACCTTGAACCGTTATAGGGCTTTCGACCATAAATCTTCGCTTTTTTAGTATTATAGTACAAGTAAAAAATGAATTTAAAATCTAAAAAAGGCACTTGAAAAAGGGGTCTTCATTTGAAAAAAGAAAACATAACAAATCAACCTATAGCCTACTACCAATTTCAATGTCATAGGTGAGGTGGTATCGTGCAGGTAAGTGTGGGCGTTTGTGTATTAATACATCAAACATAATTCGCATGTCAGCATCTCTCCCTCCCGTTCAATAACACGCTCTGTAAGCTAAGCCCTAACCATTATCCATTAATGATAGAAATCTTTCCATTTTAAATTATCGAGGTTCTTTCATCTTGGAGAAAACGTGAACGTACCAGCGCTAACAAGAAACTGGTTCATGAAGCGCTACATGATCACCATGCTGAGCTTGACTCTGAATAGCAAGTCTTAGACTTCTCAATACTTGCAACACTTGAACGGAAACTGACATGGCGCATTGTTCAGGTTTCGCGCGTTTTTTTGATATTTTTTATTTTTCTTTCGGGTGAGAAATCAACCCCCGAAGGTGTCATATACTTTTTAACTGCATTACTGGTCTATGTTAGTACATACCTTTAAATATCATTGTTCTAATCTGAGGGAAATGTAACATTGAATTCTGCAGCGTATTATTATTGCATCACGTATTCATATAGCTTAGCATACTTAATTAAACAACTGAATGTTTCACACTCGAGAATCCACTGCTGGCAAGGAAGGTTCCAAGATTGAATTCACTGAGTTTGAAAGCTAATAAATTTTATAGTGGAGTATGGTTTATATTGACCAATGCAATATTAGATTGGTCTAACAATTTTCGCCCTTAAAATACACTAGCGTCTTCTTATTTGTATGATTCATATTAAAATCTCCTTTTCTTCAAAACACTTCAAGTTATCTGCATTGTAAAATAATGTGTCAAATAAAAGAAGGAAATAAAAGAGTCTATTGATTTAACAACTCATCTATCGATTAACCTGGGATGATTTATCCCAGATGAAACCTTTCGCTTGCATGCGTAAGATTTGTCACTTGAGATTTTACGCAATGGAGGCGGTAATACTGAACAGGCAGTTTTAGAAATATGTTAGCATGGTTTTAATATCTTCTAAAATACTAGGCTAAACACCGCATATTTTATAGTATTTCGTAATTTAACATGGATAGAATACTTGGAAACCCATCAGAAGAAAAGAGAGGGACCGATAAATTAAAGAGATGTGAAAGACAAACAAATACCGAGCAACTGACACACACAGAGAAAAACACTTAGTGTTAATTACTTTTGCACTATAATATTAATATCACACTCGATGTGTTAAATTATTGACACACATGTTTCCGCTATTAAGCAGCATGCAAACCCTTTAGTGGTGGGTACTTACTAAACCATGTTTATTGTTTCATTATTTTATTAACATTTTGTGTTTACATGTCAACGTCAGTTGTTGTCGTTGCTAATGAAAGCAATGATTGCGTTGCAATTAATGCAACGCGTTGCTGAATTACCGTCAGTGTCAAAGCACGCGTTTGCTTTTTTTTTACTTTCTGGATTGGCTGGCTAAGCAAAGCATTCTAAGAGGCAACGTTTTGTGATGCAATACGGTATGACCCTTTTTTAGCTTGCCATAAACGCTTTGTTCATGATTTATGTGTCCACTACATGAAGATTC
>JAMKCH010062514.1:0-91088 GCA_023653785.1 Ophioderma brevispina
TGAGCAGACGGATCCCCGTAATAGTTTTAGCAGGCTTCAGCCACTTGCGCGCGGCTGCGGGGGTTATGCGTCCAGAAGTTATGTCGCACACCGTCTGGCCTTGATATTAGAAACATTGTGGCGCCCCCATTACTGATTTCATTCTCCATTGCAGGGGGTTGGACACGACCTGCTCGATTTGGGCATTGGGAATTTCCAACGGTAATTTAGGGAACTGTTACGTGCATTTACTATAGCAATCTCGGTCCCAATGTCATTATAAAATCACCTCTTAAACCTTAGTTCAATGACTCTTAGTAATATCATGATAATTTTGGAATAACCTATTGACTTCAAAATCCGTCGGGGTTTGTGGATTAACCCTGATGCATAACAGTGTAATTTCCAATAACGGCCATTTAGACTTAAATATTCGTGACCAGATATAGCCTTTTTCTGAGTCCCCGTCAACCGTAATAGCGCCCCCCCGCCCCCCCACCGTTTAGGAGATGTATCCCATTCTGTGAAAAGTGGCACAATTGGTATCGCACCCTCTCTTGGAATATTAAGCCATATCTCTGGATTACAACAACGAAATCGGATGCTGTTAAGAGTATTCAAAAGCCAAGCCTTCATTTATGACATGATGTAAATATCACGTCACTTCTTTGTTGTTTTCACCTCCAACGAGGGTGATTTTGCCTTGCACCATTTTTGTGGACACCCTGTTTATAATTACACTCAGAACTAATGAGCGTCTCGTAGGATTTTTGTAGAGATTGATGCATCTATTTTGTTAAAATAACTTGGGAAAATTGTGTAGTTTTCTGAAAATTTAAGTTAAAAACTGGAAATTGCGCCGAGCCTTGATGCGTCCAATGCACTTGCCCCCTATGCAGTTTATAACCAGACGTGTATTTTGCAACACCCGTTAAAAATACAGGATTGTCTAAAATAGCTAGTTCTGTGTATTATGTAATGTAATATATTTCAAAATGTATTATGTAAGCGCAAGGTTCATTGACGTTTATCTTTTTGCCCAATATTTGCGTGTTTGCACTAGTTAGGACTATTTCACTTTTCTACAATATAACCTGGGAATATGACGTAGCCTACGTATTGAGGGTTTGTAACACTTTATTTGTTAACGCTTAGACTGTTAATTAAAATCAAGTGTCACAGTTCCCGCAAATAAATTTTGGGCAGCGTGGAACATGCGGTAGCAACGTATGAAGATGAAGTACACTGTTACTCATAAAGTTGGAATAAAATATTTTTACCACTTTTATGGAATGATTCTTACAGTGTGAGTTATTTATGATATCTAGGGTGTATATCGCCACACTACTTGATTGATTAGTGTCTTCCTAACATATCACCATCAACTTAGTCCACAATTAACCCTTTAAGAACTGTGTCCTTAGCCTGGAAGGAAAAGGGGGTATTTGAACAGTAGATTTAAGGATTTTGTTACAAGTATTTCACATCAGTCATTTTATTATAACACATTTCTAGGTGATTTCATTCATCGAAATGTTCAATAGTACTGTTTTAAAGGTCAATCAGTCCACCCCTTGCATAAATCAGTGCGTTAAGACGTCGCGGCATACTGTCCACAAAGTTGTTTATGACATCAATGGGCAGAGTGTCCTACTCATCGGTCAGAGGCTGAGCTAACTCCTGTAGTGTTTGAGGAAGATTGTCCCTGTAATTGGTGGCTCGGCCTAAGGCATCCCAGCATTCTAGATAGGGTTCAAATCAGGGGAGCAAGCAGGCCATGGTATCTGCTCCACCCCTTCTGCCTCAAGAAATCGTCTCACTACAGCGTTCCTGTGCGGCGTGACATTGTCGTCTTGCAGCCGAAAATTGCTTACATAAACCCTGTTTGCATGTGGCAGACAGTGGTTTTCCAGAATGCCCAGGTACACGACGGCGTTCATGTTTCCATCTGGCACCACCAGTGATGTGTTTCCTCCATAAAGAATACCGGCCCATACCATCACTGAGCCGCCGCCACCACCTTGAGTCGATGGCTGAATACAGTCACCTCGGAGGTTCTCACCACGTAATCGACGAACCCTTTGTCTTCCATCTTGATGGTAAAGGATGTAGCGGCTCTCGCTAATAAACACAACATTTCGCAAGTGTCTGAGCTGTAATCTTCTGTGCTCCTAGCCCAGCGAAGTTGATCAAAAATGGTGCGCCCGCAGGCGGAGTGCCCGCCCATCTCTCTGTCATTGGCGTTTGGGCCAGACTCCCTCATATAATGTTGCTGTGGGGGTTCGCCACTCCTCCCGCACAGCGAGTCTGTTTTGCATTTCCAGCATATGCCGGTACCCATTTATACTCCTGGGTGGAGAGAGGCACGCGAGGTAAAGTGCCTTGCCCAAGTGCACAACACATTGGCGACAGCGGGACTCGAACCCACAACTTTATGCTTATGAGGCGAGCGCTGATCCACTACACCACATGTGCCCCCACTAAGGTGAACGGTTGGGCGTGGACATTTGGTCATTCATCTTGCTTAGTAACCATGTTAAAGCAATCTCCTATTTACAATTGGATGGAAATGTTGATTCCAAAATGTCTTATCCACAAACGACGAAGACGGCTCGTTGGCATTTTCCGGGCTCTACGGCACAGATTAAGCAGTCGGCGATCATCTCGTCTGGTAGTCAATCGTGGTCGTCCTGAAGATTTTCGTGGCCTCAAATGACCCACCTCTCGATAATATCTGCGATATCCCGAGGAAATCAGCGACTCTGTCTTGTTTGTACCCTTCTTGTCAGAGTGCAAGTACTCTTCAGCGTATTGACAAGGCATAGCCTAGGGAAACTCTGTGTCAGTTTTGTTGTAAAGGTAACAACCAACTCTGAAAAAATGGGCTCATTGCACACCGGCTTGGAGCGGGAAAAGGAACAAACAACAGACGTCTGACATTTTATGGCTCCCAACAAAAGGCATTGTTACGTAATTCATGGATTCACTTCACGTGGGTAGTGGGGTAGTGGGGGACTCATTATGTAATCATTCACCTATACGTTTTACGATTGGGTCTGAAAAAAGTATTCCAACTTTATGAGCAAAAGTGTATATATTCCATCACGATTCAACTTATGTTATCATGGTTATCCTTTTTTCTTTTAGAAATGGGTATTTTTGCACATCTTAAAGAAATAATGGGCGATTTGAGGAGAAATATCACAAAACAAACTTTGGCTGATTTTGCTCTTAAATAGAGGCTTATGCATTAAAATGTTAATTAGGATCGGGGATCCTAAAACGAACACGCCAAAATATATTTAATAAAACTATTATTTGATCTGAAAAACGAACACGCCAAAATATATATAATAAAACTATTATTTGATCTAAAAAACGAACACGCCAAAATATATTTAATAAAACTATTATTTGATCTGAAAAACGAACACGCCAAAATATATTTAATAAAACTATTATTTGATCTGAAAAACGAACACGCCAAAATATATTTAATAAAACTATTATTTGATCTGAAAAACGAACAAGCCAAAATATATTTAATAAAACTATTATTTGATCTGAAAACGAGGAGCTCTTGGGATAAGATGGATCTTTTCCAGGCTTTAGGAGTATCATAACATGTGCTTTCTTTGGGAACCTATAGGAGATAAGGCGGCAATTGTAGAGCTCAAGAAGTCATTCCTTATAGTCCAGGCTACAGACCATGTGACCTTGTTATATTATATATATATATAATGTTTTTCAACGGTTTCTAGACCATTTTTCCTGCTGAATCTGAATCCGATGGATGCCAGACGCAAAACCTTGAGCATTTTCGAAGAAACGCAAAAATTCAAAATGGCCACCAAAACACTAAAAAATCATATGTTAATTATTCAAAAATTGTATTTTTGTTGCCTGTCTAGTCAAAACACCCATTGTGACCAATTAAAATATGATTCATTAAACATCTAATTAAGAGATTCAATATGGCCGCCAATACAACAAAGCATCTGATATTTATCTACTTTTGACCATAGATTGGTAACTTGGTATATATACCAATGCTTTAGCAATCAATATATTAATTGAAACCATTATGAATAGCTTTCAACAATTTGATAAACAATCAAATCAATACACCATTCAAGATGGCTCCAAAATGGCAAAATTCATTACTACATATAACCAAGAGCTGCCATGTTTGTGTATATCACTATAACTGATTCAGAACAATTTAAATATCATAACATAATCAAAGTGATTGATATCTGCAAGATGGCATCCTAGATATGCGTTCAATATGGCTGCAAATGTCAATCAGTAAAGGTCAGTAATTCGTTCACGCTGTAGGCTAAAGATATATATTGTGTGGTTTTTAGGTGGATTTTCACTTCAAAAAATCCCAGTAAGGCTATCTTAAGTGTCATTCAGTCGTTATTCATCAAATATTCTAATACGGATGCCAATGGACGTCCAAAACCTACCAAAAACAAAGAAACATATCTCTCTAGAATATTAGTGATCGGATTTTCGCCGCTTAGTAAGCGCCATTTCCAGCCATATTGGATACCCATCTTGGATGGCATCTTGCATGTATCGATTCCTCTGATTACCTAATAATGTGTACATTGATCGGATTGACTTACATGGATATACACAAAGATTGCAGAACTATGTTAGACACAGCTATCAATTATAGCCATCTTAGAGTATCGGAAGCCATCTTTTATCCTATAATGAAGGAATTTATAGTCACATTTCTTAAAGATATTTCTTATGGTTTTAATTAATTTCTTGACTGCCAAAACACCAAGATAGATACCAAATTACCAACCTGTAGTCAAAAGTAGATCACGATCAGACACTTTATTGTATTGACGGCCATATTGAATTCATTGATTACGTGGTTACACGCATCATATGCTAATTGTTCACAAGGAATGTTTTAAACGAAACAAGGCTGAAAAATAACAACTTTTCAGTGAACAAGAGATGATTGTTTTGTTAATCCTAACAAGTCTGTTGTACTAGTCCAATTTTTAAAACATTTACTTGTGGCCGGTTCGACAACTGGCAGTTTTGTCTTTGTCAACACTGATTATGAAGTGACGTCTCTGTGTAACAGCTCTTGTTGACTGTTGCCTAGTAACAGAGTTGCCAGTTGGTTTTTTCAGAAGATCGTCAAATACGTGACTCAAGTTGTATTGCCCCTCGTCACTTGTTCATGGTGGTGTCCAGCCTTCCTGATATTCAATCGCTTCCTGATCAATCTCTTGATTTTCATCTCTTGCCTACGATCTAGCCTCCTCCCAATTAATACGTGGTTTTCGTCAACAACATGGTCGTGATGGCAGATTTGGAGACTGAACGACTGGGATGATTTTTGCTAGCCATGGTGCGGACATGACTGCTTACCTTGTCGGCCTCACTTTTCTGTTATTCAAGCCATTTTTCCAAATGTTCATGCCTTTTCACCTATGTATGTTGAATTGCAGTTTTTACACGGAATGCGTAGACGTACACTCAGTAGTTTTGTGAGGATCCCTGTTCTATTTTGGGTGGACCAGCAGTTCCGTAGGGGTGCCAATGGGGTTTCATGGCCAGATGACTTGTGTAAGATTTTTTAAACATTATAGCCAATTTTTCGACACAACCTTCCAACATATGGGATGACAAAACCGAACCTTTAGATTGGGATCCACTCTTTCTTTTTCTTCTCCTTCTTCTGTTTGGGTGTAGACATCTGATCTTGACCTTTTAACAAAAACTCCATGTAGGTCTCCAACATCTTCTGGAGAGCAGAATTTTATCGTTTCTTCTTGCAGATTCCTTATCTTGCTCCTCGGTGACAATTTTCTTCTTCCCGTCAAGCAGAGTGCGCACCACACCAAGTTTTTGATGTAGAGGGTGGTGGGAACTGAAGTTTAGGTATTGGTCGGTGTGTGTGGCCTTCCGATACACTAACAGTTTGATGGTGCCATCATCACGTCGCACTATTAAGGTATCCAGAAATGGAATTTTACCATCCTTTTCCTCCTCGAAGGTGAATTTTATGGAGTTGGTGTCATCTACCCTGTTAAGATGGTTGGTGAGGTTGTTCACAGAATCCTTCCCAACTACTTCCAAGATGTCGTCGACATAGCGTTTCCATAACTTGGGTTTGCAATCTAGGGGGGCTGTAGCGATAGCGGTTTCTTCTAAGTATTCCATGAAGATATTGGCTGCCAGAGGTGAGACTGGGCTGCCCATCGCAGCTCCAAATAACTGTCTATAGATTTTACCTCTGAAGGTGAAGTATGTAGTTGACAGAATGAAATCCAACAGTTCTACAACATCTTCAACAGTTAAGTTAGAACCACACTGCTTGTTGTACTTTTTGAGCCAACCCTTACTTAACCTCTCTCTCACTATTTCCAATACTTTGCTGATAGGCGTGCATGTGAACAGAGAAACCACATCATGGGAGTTAAGTATGTCTCCTTCTTCGATGACCACATTAACTAACTCCTCTGCTAACTGTTTGGAGTTAACCACATGGTGGGCAGTATTTCCTACCATAGGGGCTAAGATGTCCGCTAGCCATCTGGAAGTCTGATATCCGATAGTTGAGGTATAGTCCACAATCGGTCGAAGAGGAGCATTTGGCTTATGTATTTTTTGGCGTACAATATAATCTGGGAATATTTTCCGCTGTAGGGTAGAGATTTTTGTAGTTTTCCCTGGTTATTTTTTCTTCCTCCACAAGCCTGGTTAAGATAGACACCAGCTTTCTTTTGTACTTAGGTGTGGGGTCAGACTGTAGTTCTTCATAGGTTTTTGTATCTCCCAACATAGACTTAACCTTTTCTTCATAATCTTGCTTATCTAACAATACAGTCGCTTTCCCCTTATCTGCTGGCAAAATAATGATGGAATCCACTTTCTTCAGATCTTTGATTGCTTCTCTTTCATCCTTCGGAACATTAGATCTAGGCGGCTTAGACGAACTGAGCGTACTGGCGATTTTAGCCCGGAGTTGTACGGCGTCTGGGTAAGGTAATTTCTTACATGCTAATTCAGTAGCAAGAACGAACTCCTCCGCACACACGTTGGTTGGCGAGACGGCATAATTTAATCCCTTAGCTAACACCCGATTTTGCGACTCATTCAACTTGTACTTGGATAAGGATACTTCTTCAATAATGATTGTTTTGTGTTTTGGTGGCCATTTTGAGTTTTTGCGTTTCTACAAAAATGCTCAAGGTTGCTCGTCTGGCATCCATCGGATTCAGAATCAGCATAAAAAAACTGGTCTAGAAACCGTTGAAAAACATTATATATCTAATAAAACAAGGTTGATATTAGTTCTCAATGAATCTGTAGCCTGGACTAATAGTTGAGATGTCAAGGCCTGCTGCCTTTCGTGGTTGAAGTTTAGCAATACCGGCTTCCAGTTCGTCCATGTTGAAGGGGCGAGTGAAACCAGGGTCGCCACTATACCTCTTATGGTCTAGTTTGATCTTCTTGGGCTTCTTGCTGCACTTGCTATTTAAAATCAGTTGGGGGGACAACTTGGTTGGGTGTAACATTTGGCTGTTGTGGAGGTTCTGTTGGATCCCCTCGAAGCTTTCGGATGATAGACCATGCTTTCTTGCTGTTATGGGTTATATCGGTGGATTCAATTAAAGTGTGTCAGGTTTTTGATCTTTTCCTGGGAGATCATCTCCGACACTTCCTTTCCTTTAGTAGTTGTTTTAGCTGAGAAAGGGTCAGCTTCAAACATGGTGGGAATCAATGATAACTCCGTATATGTCATCGCACGGATGTAAACATTGTGCACTTGAGGTACACACTGCACATGCTGAATGGAACCAAAAAGTCTTCACCATAATTCATTTCAATATTTCAAACTAATGAAAAATATAAAGAAAAATTTTTAAATCGTTTAAAAGTTGCACATTTCTTAAATATTAATAAAATGCCATTCAATTTCTTCCACTGAATATCAGTGATCAGTGATGTACATCATAATACACTAACTCCAGTGAATAATGGCCCTATTGATATTCAGTAAATCCGATCGGCATGCAAAGGACAAAGCACTTCAGATTCTTGCTTTATTTAGAAATTCAGAGCTATTGTTATGCCACTTAGCCTGAAAGCTTTTTTAAAATATTCAGGTTGTTATCACCGCCCCGATTAAGATTGAGCTGTCCCCACGAATAAATAAACCTCGAGCTTCTACTGTGTTCAACTAACTTTGGCTATATATTTCATCATTTATTGGAAAATGAAAACGATGATGAACAAAAGTGGGTTGGTACATTTTGTGACCCCACTTTGTCTGTTCAGCAGCCCTGACGGAATAAAGTGCAGGGGATACGTTGATGCCACAAGATATTTGAGCAATCCGATCCCTCATCATATTTCCAGTAGTACGTGGAAAGACACTGCTCTGGTATATGCACCGACTGTATTTGATACTGGTTTAATAATTTAGCTCTTCATGTCTCGTGTGTACGTGTTTCATCTTCCAATGCGTTCTTACAACGTTGCAAACTCATCTCTGCGGATTATGACAATGTATTTTGTCCGAGGGGCACTTAATAGAATCATAATCAAATTGTCAAATGGAAATCCAAAGGTCTACAACAGGAAAATAAATCGCAGAAAACTTGTGCAGCTGGCGAATACATCAATAAAAGACAACTATTTTATATAAGGAATTTGCATTTGACCTTTGACAATTTTGAATAGAATTCTATTAATAAGTGCTCCTCTGACAAGATATCTTGTCATTTGAAATATATAGGCAGATTTTAGCGCGTGTGGAGATCGCAGACTTAGTCTCTACACTTTATTTCCTAATTTGGTTCTACTCGTATATTCTTATATATTTCAGTAGTCCGTGGTTTTCTGAATGAGTTTTGTTCCAAAGGATCGTTGGTCCGAAAGGTTTTTATTCCGAAGGACTTTTATTTCGTCAGTTTTGATTCCGACTTTCGGAACATCGACCTTCGGAATACTAACGGACTAAAAGCCCTTCAGAACATCAACCTGTATTTGCTCTTCGATCGATCGGACAAATAACCCTTCTTAGTATACGGAATTACGACCCTTCGGAATAAAACATATCGGACTAAAAACCTCCCTATGTTTCTATATAGGAACAACGACCCTTCGGACAAAAAAATTATTTTTTTTAAGGACTGTGTATTTGCTCTGTTTCTTAATTTGTATCTGTTTCTTAATTTATATCAATTGTAAAAAAAATCATATCATTGCATTTGAAGTTGTAAAAGTAAGGAATATGATATTTACTTTCCCCACATAGCATTTATTTTTCTAGTAATAAAAGTAATTGTACTTTCCCTTAGGCACTCGTCTTAATCATAACACGCAAAGGGTTGTTCGGTTAATTTGGTCTAATGTCTATGCTTTCTTTTAGTTTACGGACTCATTTCGCTTATTCGTTTGCTATTTGTTCCCGTGTGTTATCGTACACTGCAAACCCATTCATCTGTAAAATCACGCTGGCATTTCCCCGTAAAAGTCGCGTTGGCATCGGCAGACTTGTCGCTTTCCATTCACTGTAAATTTGACGCCAATATTATAGTCCCTCTATCCTTCTCTACCTTTTTTATCGCGTGTTATTCAGTAAATGACAAATCACTTCCAGCAGTGAAGGATTTAAGAGTCAGCAGTGTCAGCAGGTGCTGACAGGGCCCCCTTAAATATGCTCTCAGGGGCCCCTCAGATACCCCCTAATCGCACTAAACTGAGATATTGCGTCTCCTCCCGACACTAAACCTTAAGCTGCTGACAGGGCCTGTTACCTTAAATCCGCCACTGACTTCCAAGTCATAATACAGTATTCCTTGCACTGTATGTCCACGAAGATATTTTTGAATATTTCTTTAACCTTCTGTAAATAGTAAAAAAATCGTAAAAAACATATTTTTGCATGTCTTTAACAAGTAGAGCTATTCTAATATACCCTGGAAATAATACGACTGAAAATAACCAGATAAGGACAAAATAGGATTTGTTAGTCATTACTGTCTGTACGGACACTTACTACAACACGTAACTGAATGGAAATTCATACCTTTTGATGATGTATTTAATCGAAAAAACGTATGCGAATTCAACAGACTTATACTTCACTTTCAAACTACTCCTGCAAATTTCAAATAGTTTGACTCTTTTGGATATATCATTAATAGTGGCTTTAAAAGGACGAGCGGATTTTCAATATTCAAAGTATATAAGTCGTGACTCTGAGTTTCAATATAATAATTTTCTTAACGCTTTCAAATGTCACGAAAATCTAAACTAAACATTGATTTATTATATACAGTGACCTGCCGTGAAGTACCAATAGTTAAACTTGTTGATGTGCTACAAATGTTTCCAAGAAATTTAAACAATTTGTAAACCATAATTTTAATTGATCTAATAAAATACCCTCTTCATTTTGTTTATTTTTGTGTGTATAGGTTATATATATTTTCGTAGAAATATTAATTTATAAAAGCTACCGTCTTTATTATGAATAACTAATACCTTGTTTGGTCCGCTTGTTATCACTCCCTGCGTCAAGCAAACAAGCTACAGGGACCGTATCCCATAATACATTCTGCTATGCTGTATACTACATTATGTCCTAGCAACACAACATCGATCTTTTAACTTCGTAACCATGGTAACGTTTGAATTAAACCAAATGCCAACCTTTCAAATTAAAGACAATATCAATGATTTGTCCGAAAGATTCAAAATATTAGAAATATGCAGGAATGGCTTTAAAGTGAAGGATAAGTCTGTAGAATTATCATAAGTTACTTTTTCCAACTGAAGAATTGACAGTGAAGGAAGAAAACGGCAGTTTTCCCAGATATAAATTGCCATTCAATTATGTGTTGTAGTAAGTGTCCGTATGGACAGTAATGACTAAAATTTCCGATTTTGTCCTTATTAGGTTGCTTCTGGTCTTATCATTTGCAGGGTATGATTTTTGACGATTTTTTCGATTTTCTGACATAACAAATTACTGATAGTGCCTTTAACACGGACATATTACTTGTTCATCGCCATAAAAAAAAAAAAAAAAAAAATACATGATGTGCAATAAATTGCTCCATCGCAATTAAAATCATCCTCAATTAACTTATAACTACAATTTCATATCTTTGCCTGCAGTTGAACATATTGACTGGTCTGTAACTGATAATAAAGAGGCAATACCTGAATCAGATTGCATCATGGGATCGCATCAACACATCGTGTGCAACCAAGCATTACAAGATGGGGTGTTAGTGACTTTCTGCATATCCATCAGAACTCTCGTCACGCGCTATGAAAGCGTGCTCATTATAAAATATTCATCCAGAATTTTACAGGAAAACTTGCCAATTAACGTCTCCCATGGTACTTCACACTTCCGGATAAAAAAAAACATTGCATAAATGAAGTCATTAGCACATCGTTCACACTCCCTGTTGAATACTTAATAACCATGTTTTAGCGGATGATACATCGCATTTCAAACGTTTTAAGAGAGTTTTTGTAGCCATTTGGGAACACCAAAATAAGAAATTGTTTCCAAATTTCAATATTTATGTTTTATTCATTTTAATATGTTGAAAATGTTGTAATTGATATTGAGACAAAGGGATAACGAACAAGATTCATATCTCTATCTTTAGGGAAATAGAGCAAAACACAAAAGGAGCTCGACCAAAATATGCACGGTAACGTGTGAGACCCTTTGACTGATGAACTCACTGCGTTTATAAACAGAAAGGTATCCAGAGAAAGTAATTAAAAGTAAAGTAAAAACCAGAAAAGGGTGGAGGTGGAGATGTCAAAACATACATATACATACATACATACATACATACATACATACATACATACATACATACATACATACATACATACATACATACATACATACATACATACATACATACATACATACATACATATATACACACATACATACATACATACATACATACATACATACATACATACATACATACATACATACATACATACATACATACATACATACATACATACATACATACATATTAAGCACTTATAAAGCACTACTACAAAAAAGACACATACCTTTCACAAACTCCTTAAAAAAGAAAGACTATTCTTGGCCCATGCATAACCTTAGCGTTCACAGCATTATGCAAAAGATACCCTTAAAATGGACAGTATATTGAAGAAACACCCTTGGAGTGAAGATCATTCTGGAAACCACGCCTTTAAAGAAACATTATTCCACAGCCTATAAATGGGTATTCTTAAACAGCTGTGAAAATGTAAGCAATTTCATTGGTTGATGCCCGGGTTTAATCCGTTTAATTGAACCCAGGTAGTACGCGCTGCGTATTGAAGTTATTTTAGATTGAAGCGTTCGCGTCATACCGCGTTTTGCTACTTTCGCGCGCGCCTGCCTACGTTGCGTCTCGTTGCGTATGATCGTTGCGTTCAACGGGTTGTTCGATTGTTGTCACTGGGTGGTGGCAGCCCTTTCTTGTTGTATTTAAGCCGTAAAGCATCGCGAAATTGGGTTAAAGATGACCTTAAAATCTTTTAAATGATAAAGCTGTTTAAGAATGAGAATAAAGGTATGATTTTGGGAACCGGTACTCTCTTTACGACTAATTGAACCCGGCGACACCATTATTTTTGCGTGGGAGAACTCGGCCTCCGGCCTCGTTCTTCCACTTAAAATAATGGTATCGCCTTGGGTTCAATGGGTTTTAAAGCGGTTCTGAAGATGCCATTTACGACTGTTTCTTGACCTTTAAAAAATCGGATCCCGACTTTTATTAGTAAACAAAGCATAAAAATCATAATTTCTTGACAAATACGAAGTGTTACTCTTAGCTACTCCAGGGTCTTTACTACAACAATTTCCAATACAACAGTGCAAAAAATGCACTTTGGTAAAAAATAGGGGGGACGATTTATTTACATTTTGAAAGAAATCGCTGATAGTGGCTTTAAGCCAAGTCAAAGAAAATCAGCAACGTGGCTATTCTATATAAAAACAAAACAAAGGCAGAATTTCGTGTTTGCTCCAGTTTAGAAATTTCACATTTTTGTACTCAGAAATAATTCTCAGCTTAATCCTTTTTAGATGGGATATGTTTGACGGAAAGCTTTACATTAGTGCAAAAACAGGTCTTTTATTTTTAGGAACACCTCATTATGTGAAATCTCTCGTTGTACCTTTAAATGGTATTTGGACAGAAAATTTAAGCAATTTACTCCGCGCTCATTTTTTATTCACTTGAAACACATATACCTAGTACATTAAAAACATCAAAACTGGTAATTATCTCAGACTGTCAATAGTGCTTAATATTTCTTGTCATTTAGAGCAATACGGTACACTGGCATATGCGCAACTGAACTAAAGCCTGTCTTATGTGAAGATATAATATGTAATTGTTTTAAGTGTATTAACTGTATCTTACAAGGTGGAGGGCCTATTCTGATCAATAGGCCTTTTGAAAAAAAAAAAAAAAAAAAAAAAAAATAATTGATAATTTATAATACAGAGTGAGTAAAAATTCGATCCTGATTGTGTCCGCCATTTTGAATTTTTAAATAACATAATTATATCTAACATGTGGTATCATCTGAAAGTTGCGTTCATTATCTTGAATTTGCTGCAAAGATCATTCACATCGGTTAGGCATGTTAGGTATAGACCGAGCTACAGTCGCTTGAATCAAGTCGTTTGAATTATCACTTATGTAGAGTAAGTGACCAAAAGGCCTATTGATCAGAATAGGCCCTCCACCTTGTAAGATACAGTTAATACACTTAAAACAGTCGGTTTCGCGCTCTGTCCACGGAGTTCCAATTTACCATCGATGCTCTCTTAACGTTTCTACGTCCTCATCAATCATAACCATCATTTGAAAAATAAAGTAACTTGATACATGTATTAGTGTCTGGAGGAGTTGAATGAATCATACCATATGAAGGAACATACATCGGTGACAACCTTTTGAGGTTTAAAGTATTTTCTATATTTGTCGACCAAAATATGCCACATCTTGAAAAAAAACATTATCACTGGGCTTTACACCTTTAAGATACCACGTTATTGGCATAAACATAGACATATCCTTATCATCATTTTGAGAAGTCATTTGCTTAGTTGGACGCCGTGCATTCAAATGGAATCCGTGTGTTGGCACGCACTTCATAACAAAAACGCACTTTGTAACAAAATTGTTACGAACCGCGTTAATCTCTCGGGTGACAGAACAAAAAGGGACAACTTCGACGCACTTCATAACAAAATTAAAAAGTGATGACATTTTCATAGATTTCCCATTTAAGAACATTACTCCCCACGAAGTTGTTACGAACTGCGTTAAGCTCTTTTTTTCAAAACAAAAAAGGGACAGCTTCGACACACTTTGTAACAAAATCTATTTGACAAAATTTTCGAAGATGTCCATTAAAGAACACTAACTCGCCCAATATCAACTCGCCCAATACAAACTCGTCCATAGCAAATCGCCCCATACTAATTCGTTCCAGTATTGACCCATCCCATATGAACTCGGTCCATACCAACTCCCCCTATTAACAACTCGCCTCAATATTAACTCACCCCATATCGACTCGCCCCATATCAACTCGCCCAATTATTAATTCGCCGATATCAATTTGACCTTCGACCTCTTAATGACCTTTCATCTCGAAAATATTTCAAATATGTTTAGAACGTCATAGTGATCATTTCAGTAAAATTTCAGCTAAATCCGAGCATTTTGAAAATTTGACCTTTGACCTCTGAATGACCTCCATTGACTTGTATGAAATTTATAACATGTACCAGTGCAAGTAGCACCAATCTACTACCTTGCATATTGTAGATATGATTTCTTAAAGATATTTTAAACTCAGGCCGAAAATGCCCCTTTAATGACATTTGATCGCCATGCCGAGCATAAGGTTGATGAAGGGTCCCAAGCTGACTTAGCATGCAACACAATCTGTTGGAGGAGTAGCAGTTTTTGGGAAAACAACCTTTTCTAACTCTTGTGACCTTTATGTGACCTTTGACCCCATACAAGTTGGGTCACATATGCGGTCGTGGTCATTAATGTTTGTGTCCAAGTCCTGCCTATATTGATGAAAGTACGTAGCAGAAGTTTGACCGGAAGTTGACAGAAAGAAAGAAACCTTACAGAAAAAAAACCTTACCCTAGTTTGAAACGCTAACCCTAGTGTATATGAATTACGATTAATAAATAGTGATAATCTATTAATTACCATGTTACGCTAGCTACAGAATCAACTTGAATATTCTTTTTGTTTTATTTCGCATGTTCTTGACTAAGGAGAAAAACACAGAACCGCCATACATAAGCCATATTTGAAACCTTTCCATGGACATGTAACGGTACCTGAAATACGAAATCTTTTTTACATTCGTCAGTCGAGTAAAAGCATTTTATGAAGTTGTTTCATGTGATTTGTCGTTTCATGTGAACGGTACGTTGTTTGAACGCGCCGGACTCGCCAGACAATAATCCTTTATTGCGATTTCAAACAACCCACGGCGACTTGACATCCGGTAGGAATTGAAAGGGATCGCTGCGATTAAAATATAAACCCCCCTACAAAAAGTACAGGACTATATTATAGGTGAAGCGGAGTTGTCACCTTATATACGGTAATATTTAGAAACCAACTCCTAATATCTCCTATATCGATTCTGAATCCTCATGTAAGTAGGTTTAACCTTTTCTTCGAAATGAATGGAAAGCTTTACCAGCTAAAGAGATTCTGGCTCTTGCAGACCCAATGTTAGGGGTCTTTATTCCCCCTACCCGATTTTGCACAAAATTCTCCTATCTCTGCCCAAGTGACCTTGAAGCACTATCTGTGTACACCCCATATGAAGCATGATTCAGGGGTCCTTATGACTCATTTTGGCGTTTTTAGCTCTTGATTGCGGGAGAAGGATTTTCTAGATTTTGCACCAAAAAATTAATATTTCTCTTCAAATTCACTTGAACCCAAATCTGTGTACACCCCATTTGAGGGCGGAAGAAGAAGAAGAAGAAGAAAAAAAAAACAACAGACCAAATACAAGAACCAGCCGTGCCTTAGGCACCGGCTGGTTAAATATCAACACACTAACACAATAGAAAGGTGCTTTAAAAATCTTGAATCTTGAAAAATCTAGCGATTTTAATAGGACACTATTCGTCAGACTTGCTTTAACTAAACCCATACCAACTCGTCCACTTTAACACTAAACTGCATAAGGGGTTTTCACTTCCGTTAGTGCATAAGACGGGTCCTAGAGGCCCATGCATTATAAAACCAAAAGGATTTTTAGATGAAATCCACCACACTGTAGAAGGCTTCAAACATAGCAACAATAAAATAATAAAAATTGGTTCAGTAAGAAAGCTAGGGGCAAACTGTTAATTTCAATATGCGTCGAAATCGGCGAAAGACTTTAATTAGTTTCTGCATCTTCTACGGCGTTGATTCACATAGACTTGTGTTGATTGTTTTAATTGGTAAAGAATGAACTATATTTACCACATTAAGCAAATATAAACATCTCATGCAACTTCATATTTTTTAAGGATACTTGTTTGTTAACATGTATTTTACAATTTCTGCAGTGAAACGCGATATGATGAATATAAAATATTATGGCAACAATCGCTTTCTCTATTTTCCAAGAATTTTGAATGTTTATTTACTTTGTTTATGTCGCATTATGAAAATCAGAATTACAGTAATTCTATTTTTTCTATTTGTTTGTTTCATTTTTGTCATGGACAATTCTGTTAATGCATAATGGGGGCTTCATGGGACCCATGTTTATTAAAGCAAAAACGACAGGATGGATTTTTTTTGGCCTCAATTCAAGCGCAACTAAAAGATAGACAAATGCAAAATAATATAATCCAAATATATTACCCCTAGCAGGCCCCTCATGCAGTTAAGTATTAACTCAGCCCACTTTACAACTTACAATACTTCAAATATCTTCCCATGGCGATATACCTCAACAACTCACTTTGTTACAAATTGTTAGAAAGTGCGTTATCCCTTTTTAAGGACAATTTCAACCCACTTTGTAACAAAATTGTTACAACGTGCGTTATCCCTTTTTAAGGACAATTTCAACCCACTTTGTAACAAAATTGTTACAAAGTGCGTTAAGTTGCTGGTGCTCTATATGGCAGTAATGTTAGAGCTAGGAGTACTAATCTTTCCCTGTAAACACAATGCAGGGGTCCGCTCCGTGATTTTTGAAAAGTGGCCAAAATGGCATTTATGGTTTTAAGGGATATGGCGGTAAGGGATAACTTCAACACACTAACAAATTTAACGCACTTACTAACGATTTTGTTACAAAGTGGGTTGAAGTTGTCCTTTTTTTATAAAAAAAATAACGCACTTTGTAACAAATTTGTTACAAAGTGGGTTGGTGAAGTAAATCGTCATGGGAAGATATTAAAAGTATTGTAAAGTTGTAAAGTGGGTTGAGTTAACACATAACTGAGTAAAGGGACCTGCTAGGGGCCCATTTTGGCCCCCGAAAATGCCCATAACAAAAATGAAAACAAAAACAAACAAACAAACTTATAGAGTTACTCTGATTCTGATTTTTATCATGCATACACCTAGTTACATAAATGAAGTAAATAAAAAAATCTTGGAAAGTATAGCATTATATTTTATATTCACCATATCGCAGTTCACTGTAGAAACCTATGGTAAATAATAATTTTTATTATTTTTATCATATTCAATTATTTTAAACACTATTTTGTTAGCGTGTTGAAGTTATCCCTTACTGCCTTATAGACCAGCAGCAGCAGCTTAACGCACTTTGTAACAATTTTCTTACGTGCATAGTGGGTTGCTAAAGTTATATGGGCAGATAGTTTAAGTATTTTTAATTTGTAAAGTGGTCTGATGTAGGGGGATTTGATATGAGGTATGTTGAAATGGGGCTCGCTAAGAATGGGCGAGTTGGTAATGGAGCGAATTTGTTAGTGTGTATGAGTTCTCCCCTACTGTCGTATAGAGCAGCAGTATGAGATCAACCACTTTATAAAAATTTATTACAAACTGGTTTGCTGAAATCGTGTTGTCATTGGAGGTTATTTAAAACATTTTTTATTTATAAAGATTTTTATATAATTCTCTATCGTGTTAGTGTATTGAAGTTATAATTTACTGCCATAGAGAACAGCGGCAGCATAACGCACTTTGTAACAAATTTGTTACAAAGTGGGTTGAAGTTGTCCCTTTTACAATTTTTTAACGCATTTTGTAACAAATTTGTTACAAAGTGGGTTGTGAAGTATATCGTCATGTGAAGATAGTTAATGTATTTCAACTTGTAAAGTGGGCTGAGTTAACAATTAACTGATAAGGGGGCACCCTAAGGGTCCATTTTTGTGTTTCGGGCCGCGTATTTTAACGCTGCAATATATTTTGATTATATTGTTTAGTATTTGTCTACATGTATATTAGTTGCGCTTGCATTGAGGCAAACATTCAAATCCATCGCGTAGTTTTTGCGTTAAATACCGTGGATTCCTAGGAGCCCCCTCATGCCACGTGTCCATGACAAAAATAAAAAAGAGAATTACCGTGATTCTGATTTTCAGAATATATTGCAGCGTTAAAATACACGGAGCGAGAGCAAAGAAATGGACCCCTTATGCAGGTAAGTGTTAACTTAACCCAATTTACAACTTCAAAATACTTTAAATATCTTCCCATGGCGATGTACCTCAGCAACCCAATTTGTAACAAAATTGTTACAAAGTGCGTTAACTATTTTTAAAGGGACAGCTTTAACCCACTATGTAACAAAATTGTTACCTAGTGCTTTAAGCTGCTGTTGTTCTATATGGCATTAAGGGATAACTTGAACACACTAACAAATAGAAAGTATTTAAAAAGTTTTGCTATTTCAATTTTTTTAAGATTACATAGATTTCTACAGTGAAATGCGATATGACGAATTTAATTTTTTGTTTTTGTTTGTTTGGTTATTTATCGTTATACAGTATAACTAGGTGTATGCATTATGAAAATCAGAATCACGGTAACTATATTTTTTTTTCATTTTTGTCACGGGCACATCCAGGGAGCTCCTAGGCCCATGCTAGTTAACGCAAATGACGCTATGTTTTTTTCTTTTTGGAGGCAATGCAAACGCAACTAAAACATAGACAAATACCAAAAAATAAACAAAATATATCGCAGCGTTAAAATACACGGACCGAAAAGCAAAAATTGGGCCCCTAGCAGGTAACCATTCTACAGATAATTGTTAACTCAACCAAATTTAAACCTAAAAATACTTTAAATATCTTCACATGATGATGTACCTCAGCAACCCACCACTTTGTACAAAATTGTTGCAAGTGCCTTTATTTTTTTTAAAGGGACAGCTCCAAACCCACTTTGGTTACAAAATTGTTCAAAGTGCGGACAATGTTTTCAAAAGGGACAGCTTCAAACCCTCTTTGTAACAAAATGTTACAAAGTGCGTTGAGCTGCTGCTGCTCTATATGGCAGTAAATAACTTCACTACAATAAGTAATGCAATAGAGAAGTATATAAAAAATCTTTGAAAAACTTTATGATTTAGGACAATTCTCGTCAGATTGCTTCAACTCAACCCATACCAACTCGCCCCGCTTTGATTCAGCCCACTTTATAAATTACAAATGCTTTAAATAACTTCCAATGACAATATAATTTGAGCAACATAATAATAAATAATAATAATAGCGGGATTTATATTGCGCTTTTTACCTGAGGATTCAAAGCGCTATAAAATTAAAATTGCTATAAAGTGGTTAAGCTCATACTGCTGCTCTATACGGCAGAAATAGAGAACTCCAACACACCATCAAAATCGCCACATTACCAACTCGCCCAATTATTAGCGATCCCCATTTCAACCCACCTCATATCAAATCGTTGTACCCTATTTCAAACCACTTTACAAATTAAAAATAAACAAAATAATATGCTCATGATGATTAACTTAACCCACTATGTAACAAAATTGTTACAAAGTGCGTTAAGCTGCTGAATACCGCAAAAATGGATATAGCGGTATTGTGTTGTTAAATCTACGAGCACTTTCCCTTACACACAAGGTACGGGTTCCCTCGTCATTTTTGAAAAGTGCCAAAAATTGGCATGTAGGGATTTTAGGGATATAGAGCAGCAGCAGCTTAACACGCTTTGTAAAATAAAAAAAATAACTCACTTTATAACAACTTTACAAAGTGGGTTGCTAAAGTTATATCGATATGGGCAAATATTTTTTTTAATTTGTAAAGAGGTCTGAAATAGCTAGGGCAGGGCGATTTGATATGAGGTGAGTTGAAATGGGGCTCATTAATAATGGGGCTAGAAGGTAATGGAGCTATTTTGTTAGTGTAGTGTGTTGGAGTTCTTTCTTTCTGTTGTATAGAGCAGCAGTGTGAGCTCAACCACTTTATGGCAAATTTATAACAAAGTGGTTTGCTGAAGTTATATTGTCATGGAAAGATATTTAAACTATTTTTAATTTATAACGTGGGCTGAATTAAGGTGAGCGATTTGGTAATGGGCGAGGTAATACTTGGCATAGTTGATATCGAGCTAGATTGCATTGGAAGAGTTGATATGGGAAAATTAGCAATGGGCGAGTTGGTATGGGTGAGTTGTTATAGAGCGAGTTGATATGGGCAAGTCAAAATGGAGCAAGTTAATAATACTGGGACGTATTAATATAGGGCGATTTGCTATGGGCGAGTTGGTATTTGGCGAGTTGATATGGGTTCGAGTTAGTGTTCTTTATAATGTAGAGCTTTGAAGATTCATCAAATTTGATTTGTACCCACAGTCGAGCGAAGTTGTTCCCTTTGTTCATGCCAAGAGCGCTTAACGCAGTGTCGTAACTTTTTCCGTGGGAGAGTAATGTTTCTAGATGAAGAGCTTCTGGAAAATTCATCACTTTTAATTTTGTTACAAAGTGCGTCGAAGTTAGTCCCTTTTGTTCTGTCACAAGATGGCTTACGCAGTTCATAACAATTTTGTTACAAAGTGCGTTTTTTGTTATGAAGTTGGTGCCACACCACGTCGTTCGTACCTACCTCCTAACAGGAGTGATAGTAGGGGCTTATCGTAGCGGAAAAAAAGCCAGAGCAACTCGGGTACCGAAAACGGAGAGATTTGGTAATAAAACATCCTTGTCGGTGAGTGAACAGTCGAGCATCAAAATTCGCAGGTTTGCGACCAGGCGCTGGTACATAGCACTCGTGGTTTCGCCACTGTAGCGTAGTAAAGTGAAACTCGGTGATGCTACAATTTTTATCTACATTTTTTAACCTTTTTCAACTGTTATATATTCGGTTGTGTGATTTCCATTGTCTGGTCCAGCGCTTCTTGCCATTCTAAAGCCAGCCTTGACTTTTCTGTTTTCATCGGGCTTTTAAAAAACTAAACAACATGGCGGATGGAACAAAGGGAATTGCTTTGGTGTCTATTTTAATTTATTTTTTCGGTTTTTAGTAGAACTCTTGTAAGAATCATGGGGATACCTAATATTAAATTCGACGGTCAACTACAATGCATTTTTAGTGAATGTAGGCAGAAGTAACCATTTTTCCCATGGACATGAAAAAATATAAACACTTGATTTCACCTAATAGAGGGAAGGGAAGTTTCAAGTTTCTAACAAACGTAAAAATTATTCTTCCCAAAGTGCGGACAGACAGTTGGTACTAGTAATTGGTCCTCATGCTAGCAGGTGATGTTCATCCTTGCCCTGGAACCAGGACTCCTACGTTTCCCTGTGTTATTGTCCAGAGAGCAGTGATAAAAACTAGCCGTGCTCTGTCTTGTGATAGTTGTGAAAACTGGACCCATATAAATGTGCCCAATTTCCACGCCAAAAAAATACGACGATCTTGTAAAACTCTGGTGACGAATATATTTTGAGTGCCCGAAGTTGCATAATGGCTCATTTTACCCAACTTTCGCGGATTTTAACATTCTGGAAGATGTTCCTGACGACGATACCAATGATAGCGAGGGGTTTAGCGTTACACCTCCATCACAGTCGAGTCAGTCTCATTTGACCGTTTTTCAACATGAAAGGCCTTCATTATTGCACCTGGATGCTCGCAGCATTGCTCCAAAAAATTGACCGAATCAAATTGATCGCTCAGAAAACAAATGCAAGCAGTGATCGCTATAACTGAATCATGGATGGATGAAACCACTATAAATGACTCCGAAGTTGATATCATAAATTATCTGATCGAGCGTAGAGACAGGATAGGGAAGGTGGGGGCGTATGCGTTTACATCCGCAGAAGTGATTTGCATACAATCTTAGCCAGATCTGAAATGAGAGCTTGAAACTCTGTGGTTTGATATCCTTTTCTCCCTAAATCAAATGCCCGATATTAGTCGGAAGTTGTTACCAGGCACCAGATACAAAATTTTTTTTTAGTTTGCTCTGAGGACTCGTCGCATAATAATAGCATCAGTTTTAGTGATCAAGGACGCAGGCAGCACCTATATTGTAGCCCCACCACTCATATTATTAATCTGTCTATTGTCTGGTCAATTCCGAGCGATGAAAAGTGCTGCTCTGAGGGTGGACATCTACAAGGAAAATTCTAAAACAGAAGCCAGGTAATGATCGCCCTATGGTTCTATATAGTGTTGTATATAAAATGATGGAACGTCTCATGTACAATCAACTGGAAGGGTATCTAAAAAAATAAGTCCCTCCTTTATGATTCTTCAATCTGGTTTCAGACCATCGTTCTCAACTGACGCATGTTTGATTCACCTGCGGACTACATTAGGAAAGATGGGATAAAGGTTAATTGTACTTGTCCGGTTGTATAGATCTTCAGAAAGCGTTCGACACGGTGGTGGTGATCATAAAATTTTGCTGGGGTAAGTTGAGAGCGATGGGGTGTCCGACAATGCGGTTAAATGGTTGTTCATATCTCACTGGCAGGATCCCAAGTGGTTGACATAGACGGTACTTTATCCTCCCCACGCCAAAGCACCTGTGATGGGTCCGCCAGTGGTCATCTCTTGGGTCCGTTGCTGTCTAGTCCTATATCAACGCCATGGAAGCGGCCGTCTTAGGGTGTGTAAATTGTTGCTTATGCTGAGATTCAGCTTTGATGGTTTCACCTAAAGATTCTAGATTCATTACAGGAAAATCAGTTTTTAACTCAAAGTCAGTAAGTGAATGGCTACTATAAACTCTACCCTCTATCTCGGGAAAATGATAGTCGATCCTGTTTGTTCCAAGCGGAAGCTTATTAAGAAGAAACAGTCGGAGCTGGAATGTCACTGTAAGGAACAAGTATTGCTACTTAGTACAGCTATTAAATATCTTGGTCTGGGGGATTTAGAAACCAGTCGTTCGTTATCAGGTGAAATCACTTAAAGTTATCAAAAAAGTTCACTCCGGCTTAAGTTTTTGAATAGAAAGAGTAAATTTCTCAATATTCATACAAAAAACTTTGGGTTACTGCTCTAATACAAGTCATTACGACATGGGTTGTAGGGCTGGTATTCTGGTCTAATATTAAGGTTTTTTTTTTTTTCCTTCTGGCTTTTAACTACAGGGACAGCACAAGATTAAGGGGTTATTAGAAGTGTACTGGATATTCCACCTCGTGCTCATATTGGAGCTCGGAGTTGCTAATATTGACTGGTTACCTGTTGACCTCAGAGTTTACAGATTAAAATTTCTCATATTTTTCGGATATGCATGATGATACCCAAGATTGATTTGAAGAGTGACATCACTAGAACCAATAATATTCATTATCATAACACAGGTCTAGTATAAGATGTCTCTCTTCCACAGCTATGGGGTCACTGGTCATAAACTTTTTATATTTCAGCATTAGAACGGGAACTCCCTCCCTCGATATGCAACAAGTGTATCTAAACCGCTCTTTAAAAGGGGTAAAATCACATTTACATTTGCTCACCAAATTAACAAAAATAGTGAGGATTCATGTTTTAAGTTAAGTTTTTTTAAGATCTTTCTTTATTTTCAATTACGGGGATTTTTAATGTATAGGTGGAGATTTTCGCGATGGATTTATATTTTCGCGAATTTCGCGTGTGATCATAAAACGCGCAAAATAAACATTGTGAAGGGTGCTTTTTTCCGATGGATTTGTGTTGCTTTGAGTTGGCGATACCGTGGAATTGGTTCTCGCGCGTTTGGCAGGACTGTTGAAGTAGCCCGAAGAGATTGTCCACTTGTGTACAGTTATTTATATTGAGCATACTTTTTAGGAAATTATATTATGTGCAATATGTATGGTTTGGGTTTCTTTTGATATTATGCTGGTAAGAGGTGTTGGGTGTTTTGGGGTACATATATTATTGCTGACTTTACTATAACCTTTTAGTTCAAATTCATGTGCAATCCTAATGTTTTATTTGCTATGTTTGTTTTAAGGAACCGACAATGAAATAAGTGTACTTTTATATGGGTATTTTTGGTTTTTTTTATCTTGAAATTTTGCCTGAATAAATTGAAATGATGAAGTGAAATGAAATGAAATAATCAAGGCGTACGTTCATGTTGTAGTAGGCTTGCCGGTAGCCTTTATGCTGTTAATGCAACCAATGATTAAGTGCGCAACCGCGACCGCCCCCCGCCCCCCAACAAACTTATCGATCAAAATGGCCGTTGAACTCTCAAGCCTCTTTATTTATAAAGTGTGAAATTCGCTTATTATGGGTTTATTGGCAACACGTATTGCGTCCAGATGGGGACGTCATGGTGTGTTTATTAGATAAATCTAAGTAAAAAGTTTGTATCTTAAAGAGACACAAGGACCTTTTCCAGAAAGAAGCGCTCCAATTTTTTTAGAAACCGGTGTTTGCATATTTGAAATGCTTACCCATGTATTAGCCACACTTGAAGTGAGATAAGCAAAATACGCTGTCTTTGTATTAAACCATTGCTATAACGTTTGTTTGTCCTGTGGAATTTTTTCCCCCTACGATCCACACTTTTCTGTACGAATCTACAGTACACTATATATTTCTGGCAAGAAAGTGCGGATTCGTAAAAAAATAATCTACAGTTTGACAAACATACTAAATTATTTTAACAATGGCAAAGGGCAACAAAGTTGCATTAGATGTTTACAAACCCAGAAAAAACTATCATAAACATGATACTCACGCAAAAGCTTAGAACATTTGGAGCAATTACTATTTTACTCTTCTCCCGTTTTAATATCACAATGTTCTTACATACATACATACATCATACATACATACTCAGGGGGATTATAAGTGCCGCCTATACAAGGGCGATCTAGGCGCCATCCAAAACAAATGAGCAAGATAATTAAACAAACACAAACAAAGAACAACAAGCAAGCAAAACTTAATAATTTGGATACAGATGTGACTTAAGCAACTTCTTGAACTGATGATTTGTGGTGCTTCCCGGATAGAAATGGGAAGTGTGTTTCGCACGCACGGGTCCAGCAACAGCGAAGCATGGTCATCATTGCTGTTATATGTTTTAGGAACGTAAAGTCTGGTTGTCCTTTTGCCAGACGTAAGTTCGAGAACGCGTAAAACAGTGGATTAAAAAGAAGATGAGATCACAATTGCATAAATCAATATCTGAGCACATTTACCTTGGTAATACGCACGAGGGGTTTGAAATTTATTCTTTGTCTGCCAGGAAGCCAGTGCGTCTGTGAAATATGGAGATTATGTTATGCCTTTTGATCGTACCCAAAAATTAAAATACGAGCGCTTTTGTTTTGTATTCGCTGGAGTTTATTGAGATTTGTTTCATTTAGTCCAGTTAGCATTGAATTCGTCGCCATGCGAGATGTTACAAGGAGCGGATAATGTGATGACAGGAATCTAAGGTCAGGTATCTGCGGAATGAGAGAAATATTGGAATCTGATAGTTGAGTTTGCGACAAAGTTCGGCAACATGTTTATCCATCGACATTTTCTGATCAAAGAATATCCCAAGATTGCGTACAGTTGTAACTGGTTTGACGATTGTGACCCAAACCGTACGGGAGAGGAGGTATGGGTCTAAGATGGTGAGTAAAGAACCAATTATTAAGAATTCTGTTTTGTCCATATTCAACTTGAGCTTGTTTACTGTCATCCATGTATTGATATCATGGATACAATCTTGTAAGCGTTTGAGGCAGTGACTGGGAATGCTGGACTCAAAAGGACGTACACTTGAGAATGTCACGCATAAAAATGGACGATAACTCATATTGGCAGATGATATTGCCGAGTGGATCGTGTATTTTGTTAAAAAAAGTGGTTCCCTTATGGACCATTGTGGCACGACCACAACAAGAGGAATGTCATGAGAATATGCTCAGTCGATGGAAACACGGCTGCGTCTTGGCGACATATACGTTCTACACCAGTCAAGAGGGGCACCTGTTATTCCAAAAGTAGTCTGCGACCCCGGTCGTGCACAGAAAAAGCGGACATGATCTATCGCCTGTCAACACTGCCGTTAAGTCCAACATAACTAAAAGAACAACACGGTTTCTATCAAGTTGGTGGAGAATGTCACTCTTTACCTTTAAGAGAGCCGTTTCAGTGCTGTGCCTTTTTACGGTATGCGGACTGAAACGGGTCATCTAAGTTATTATCGGCAAAGTGGTCTCTTAATCTGCTGGCAACAAGACTCTCAAGCACTTTGGCAAGAAAATGGATTTTGAAACCGGTCGATAATTTCTTAAGATTTTAACATCCGAGATGCTTTTTCAGCACAGGGGCAACAATTGCATCCTTAAGGGCATCCGGGAAAACACAGAGCATAGCTGCATTGGCAATCCGAGTGAGTCAGGTGAGACAAGACCAATATTCTCCCTTAAAAGCCACGTAGGCAAGGTCTAAACCAAGGTCGTATTAGAAGTCACACATGACCCTTTCAACTTCCTCAGTGCTGGTGGTTTTGAACTGGGAGAAAGGGTGGTCATCTCCCTTCCTTCTTCATCTTTTGGGCCCGTATTTTGTTTTAACGTTTGAGAGTGGTTTAAATGTTTGTTTTATCCACTTTCTTACAATGCAATACTTTGCCGTACCCGTATTCAGTTATAGTGGTTTTTCAATTTGCCACGTAAAATCAAGCTGTGATATAAAAAGGTAGGCTTATGCAATAATTTATGTTTTAATGTGTTTTGTTTTTTTTTGTTTGTTTGCTTCTTGCTTTTCTATTTACTTTTATTTCAATCGTTTGAATTTTTATACACATACACAATTGTGACACGTGTAGGTTTATAATGTTTGTTTCATCCACTTTCTACAGATGCAATAATTATATCGTACCCGGGGATAATAGTGTGTTTTTCAAATGGCCCACGGAAAATCGAGCAGCTGGATCTAGTAGGCCTATACAAGATACCATTTATGTTTAATATGTTTTGTTTGTTTCTTGCGTTTCTATTTAATTTTTTTTTCATTTAAATTTATCATATGAAGTGGGGTCATTGTTGTAATTAGGCGTGTATTAAAGGTATCGTTTAGAGTTACTTGTCACGCGGGTTTACGTTGCCGGAATGTTGCAAAATTGTTAGTTATTATCAGTTCATTTTTTCACTCATTTTGTATTATGATTATGATTATGCCTTTTTGTATGCTTTCTGGCCCATACGTAGTGCGATGTACAAACTACTTCCTTGTCAAGGGTAGTTGGAAACATTCAAATTGGCCTCAACTTTAAAACATCAAAAGTGCATCGTTCTACAAAATTTTGTCCTAATAAACACCGTTTTGAAAATAATGCCATATTATCGACTTACTTGTGAAAATGGACTAACTTATTTTTACAATAAGGGTCCTAAGGGGTGCAAAGGACGGCGGCCAAACATGTAGGGGGACTTCTGGAGCAATTTGCCCATATTCATATTCTGAGATATTCATGCAAACAAATAATAAAATTTCGTTTGTAATAAATATGGCAAAAGTTTATCTCAATTCTTTTGCCCGAAAAACCCTGATGTGCGTTTTAAGTCCAAAAGGCAGTGCAGTGTATCACCCGAAATTTGTTCTTGATTTATAATTTTAGCAGTCTTTTAGCTCATTTTATCGGCCAATTTTTTTAAATCTGTCGATCAGACACTCGAAAAAAACATTTCAAAATAGCAATTAAAAAACGCGATTTAAAAACCTTGATGCGCGCCTGAAGCTTGAGACAATTTTGGCCTTAAACAGATCACGCACCTTCTCTTCTTGGACTGCATCTTGCCATTTCGCAATCTTTGCATTGTCATGAAGAATAGTAGCCTACAATCCAAAAAAATAAATCTTGTCCGTATATAAATTCTCATAAATCGGTCGGGATATACTCCAAAGTGTGTGAAATCTGCATCGAGCTGGATATCTGGTTTCTTGAAATATATCTTGCCCGGTATAAATCCCGAAGTAAAGAAACTACCCGCAAGTGCTTCCGACGCTATGGTGTAGTTTGTAATTCCAAGATAAGGTATATCCACCATATCCATTCCATGCATTGGGATAACAAGACACCAGGACAAGACACGCACATGCAGGCTACATGAGCAATAGAAGATGCGTGCTAACAAATGCCCCTTCTACATTAACCATGACAGTTGTGTGTTTAGAAACAATGTTTAACTCAAAAATGTACGAATCTACAGGTATACAAAGAAGAATTACAGCCTGTCTCAAAAAAGTGGTACAATCAGAAAAAAAAATTTGGTTAAATATGAATTTTCACAATATTTTTAAAAAAAAAATGGGCATAATATTAAAGAACACGGAACATGCTTTCCAATGGTGTTGTTTCATCTCATTTGCGTTTTTTTCAATCCAGAGATTATCAAATTTAGTGCGGAAATCCCTCGTTCTACCGAAGGGGGGGGGGTGGTACCACCCACCCCCCTTCAGGTTTTTTCCCGGCTTGCTAAAACCCCCTTTTTTTGGTGCCAATTATTTAATGAATTGTCCAATTGCATGTTCCGCTCCTTTTAATCAAAAACAAACATCCACCGGGTATAGGTAAGATACAGGGTGCTCCCAAAGTGATACAGGGTGATCCCCCTCCGGAAGAGAAGTACCAACATGCCTAACACAAAACAGAACTCACACACACTTGATTTTGGTACAATAGATAGCTATGGTCTCCTCATTTCCATTGATACCAAAATGAGTAAAAAATGCTAGAATACGTCAACAATGACGTCATAAAGTCGCATTCGCATGTCAGCAAAATGCATTTCATAGACACACACAGTGACAAATTCAATTTTCGCCAAAAAAGGTTAGGAAAATAGATTTTCATGCGGTTTTTGACTATACTTGTGGAAATGACTGGTTTATATATGACATCATTTTAGAGATATAATAGGGTGTGTGAGTCGCTAAAATTGCGAAATATCAATTTTCACCCTTTATTCGAGTATTTCGTACTTTCCTCACCATATGACGTCAGGTGACGTCATAATGGGGATGTTAGTACTTATTTGGGTACCAATGGAAAGACGAAGAAAACTCTAAGCTATCCTTTGGTACCAAAATTTACCGGAATGCGAGGGTCAGTAACGAAAAAAATCACAGGGGGGATGGTACCACCCCCCCCCCCTTCGGGAGCTTGTGTTACAAAAAAATGGCTCAGTAGACGAGGGGATATACCAAAATTTCGGTTTGGCCACTTTTAGAATGCGAGTTGTTTCGCCCAGCTATCCATGCTGTCTTGAAGCTAAAAAGATGCCAAACTTTACAAAAAGATAAAAATATTAAGTTTTTTAATGTAAATTTAGTACAAAAGGAAGAAGCCTAGTTTCTCCGCACAAGTTTTAATATTCACATAATCCGTTCAATTATAAAAAATCTTACTTTCATAAATAACAAACATTACAAATATTTATTGCACGCCGATAAAATGGAGCTTTGAATTTATGACAAGATTGGTATCTGTTAAAATCTGCCAGAAAGGAATGTATGGCAACCAAAATCAACACCTAACATCAAAAGAAATGGTTTAAATATTGACACTATCTTTGTGCATTTACTAATTGTTGAAATCAATAAAAAAATTGAATTTGGAGCAACGTATCAAAGTGGTGGTAGGAATTTGCGTTCATGATACTTCAAGACCAAAGAAACTTTCTCTCAGGTTGCTGGCGCCGTGTACACTCATGTTCTCTTCTGACAAACAACAGTATGTCGATGTTATTCACTTTATCTTAAAGCCAGAACTTTCTGATCATAACTTCCACCATTGCGTAACTGTTTTCGTATCTTTTAGAGTTTCTTTATGAACGTTAATCCCTTTTTAAAAGAATTTATATCTGTTTCAATGTAAAACTTTACTGTTTAACAATTCGTTCACCGTTGTTCCCTCAACCAGAAAGTGGGCCCAAACCGATTTTTGTGTTCCGCAGTAAACTGTATAATCTCTCGCTTGAAATAAGCAATCGAGATGAACAAAATCCTAGAAAGCCTGGTTCTTTTTCTCGTGAATTGAAATATACAAACATAATATTGACAAAGAAATCGGTTTGATTGTACCATTTTTTTTGAGACAGGCTGTAGTGTGCAAAAATTTCTTATGTTGAAAAGATTAGCGTTACGACCTACAGTTATACAATCACATGTCGTAATCTATACATTGCTTATAAGCACGCTATAAACATGGAAAATACATCTATGCATATACAATCGGATATGTGCGTGTAATTGCTGTGTAGGACAATTTGTTTTAGAAGATTCAAAGTTTTGTGTTCGGTGAAAGCCCTTGAAGTTTGTGGATTCGTGCTATCCAAAACCCCTCGCTCCCTCGCGTTCGGAAGCACGAATCCACACTTCTCGTGCTTTCACCTTAACTAATAGATCATTAGGATGATGAATTTTGAACAGTGGCGGAGTTTAAAGAAAAGGGGCCCGGTCAGCATCTTAAGTGGGGCCCTTTAGTGTAGTGGCAACTAGGGGTTGTGTCCCCCTCTGAAGTGAAAAAAAATGAAAAGCTGGAAGGAGATTCTGATGCATATAGTTTTAATCCTGGGCCCGTCGCATTTTGGTAGAAAACTGGCCGTGATTCTGTTTTTCTTTTTTTCCCTTTTCACCTTTATTTTTAAAAACTTTGGAGCCCTGAGAGCAATATATTAGGGGGCCTGTCCGAGCTGCTACACTGCTGACTCTTAAATCCGCCACTGATTTTGAAATCTCTGTCGTACACGACGAAAAAATCCAAAATGCTTTTCTGTATGGACGATCACGAAGCATAGGTTCTGACATAGTTTTTGTTTCCTTTTTTTTACTTGTTTGTTCATTAACCCTCTAACGTTCGCGTAGGTGTTTTCTAACAACCGAGCAGGTACAAATTGAGAGCCAAATCGTATCCTCCAAAAAATCTCCTCCTGTACCTTTAAGGTGCCCACCCGATTACAAAACATATGTTTCTGTGGTAGGAAGGGCAATCACCAAACATTTTAATCCCGAAAATTTCATTTGATTGGTGTTATTACAATAGCTAGCCCATAGAGTACTTACAAACTATTTTCCAGTTACCGTAAACAACCATATTTTAAGGAGTTTCCGCAACCTGACCATCTGACACGACACAATTCTGTATTCGGAAACCTTCATGGAATAAAGCACTTATTGGTCAGATGGATCGGGTTACGGAAACTATCCCTATTTTAGTCAGCGGTGCATTGGAACTGGAAAGAAATCGGTCAAAATATTTGCACGTTAGATGAGAATAAAGTCAAGATTCAATGGTACAAACTCTCAGTTCAATGGTGTGAAAGGTGGGGTCGAGGCTGAAGGAATCGGGACGCGGTGCCCCTTTAAGTACATAGGTGAAAATCAAACACACACGATGTGTGAAAAACCAAAACATTGTGGTCTCATAATTGTTGCATATTCAGAACGGATTGAAATATTGCGATTGAATTGATTGAAGACCTATATTTTCATACGATATGAAGTTTTGTAAGGAATGTGAACATGGATGCAATGTTGTCAACACTGAATACAAGTTAAGCACGTGCCTTGTAAGGTTACTATTTCACAGTCACAGTTACTATAATCGGATTATAAAAAAAATCAAAATTGAAAAATCATAAACTAAGTTAACACATGACTAAACGTCAAATTCAATATAAAAGCATGCAACAATGTTATAGACCGAAATAAGTTTTGCTGTCATATTCTGAACCAGTTGTCGCATTTTACTCTGATTGATTGGCAATCATTTGTTATGGACCATATCAGGAAATGATACTTCGATCGATAGGACCAATCTGTAACTCCAGAAGAAAAATAACATGCTCTTGTTGATTAGGACATGTTATGTCTTTAATGAGTAAATTGTATCATGGGTAACTGCATTGTAAAGAAAAGGGAACGACTGAAAATGTTCCTGTTGTATATTTACAAGGATGATGCTCATGACAAATATGGACTATTTAAAAAAACGCGGATTGTAGGTAAGAACAACGATGAACTAATATTTGCTCTGTTAGTGTAATGGTAAAAAAATAGCGACCTTTGGTATTGGTATTGTAGATGTAAAATAGAGGGCCTTCCGATTGTAGATCTGCTGAACAAATTGATCTATCTGCAAATTTCGTATTATAGGGACAATCTCGAAGGAAATGCCGAATTTTTATAATTTCTGTTGGCTAACAGAAGAAATGATAAAACAGTGATAACATCGTTACCTAAAAAATGTGTAAAATCTCTCCGTTGAATAATTTAGGGCATATTTATATTGAACACACTGAACAATTGTGATAACTGACAATCGAATGCTTTACCTTTTAATAATGGGCAGTAAGAAATACTAGACTAGTAAAGCAACATCAGAAGTTGATTTTATATAAAAAAAAATTGTGTACCAAGACACACTAATGTAACAGAGATGAGCGTTCCTGTTTTATCTAGAGTAAACTGTATGCAAGTTGATGGACGTCGGCAGAAAAGAAATGTTCTATCCTTTTGGGGAGAATGGAATCAAATAATAGCACCCCATTAGCGCAAAATATCGCATCAGAGCAGGTTTTAAAATCTGCTCTACCATAATCATGAAGTTATTTAGTAAACCCCACATCACTGGTGGACATGATGAATTCAGCAGTCTTCTAACTAAAAAATTGCAGTATCACATTAACTTTATTCCGTAAAGGGACTATGCTGGATTCATCCGTCAACGTGATGAAATGGGTCACGAAATAGTCCAAGCCTGATTTAAACAAGAATTCTTCTTAGAAGATGTGAATTAAATTAATTAGTTGTTGTACATAGGGCTTCCTGTTTTTAATAAGAAATATATATTTCTGGTTGGTTTGTGAGTTCGGCTTTCTTCATGTTTCACTTTCAGGGACGCATTTGTTAAAGCTTCATACTTTTAAAATACACAATTAAAAATAATAGGCGCAGAATTTATTTCAGAAAACAGTTTAGCCGGGATCAAAGTGATTCTATAAGATGACAATCTTGCATTATGTTTTCGCTGTATTGTATTATTTCGGGGAATTGGAAGCTTTGTCAATAATTTATGGCATTTAAATGCGGTAAAGCAAATAACGTATTAATAGTAACTTTTATTAAAAAAGTAGTAAGATTATCGCTCTAAGAGATACGTAGTTTTGTCATAAAAATGAATGAAAATCAACACCAATTATTGAATACAAATTATAACCAATATTTAACACGTTATGATTTCGCACTAGCCTTTTGAAACAGAAATAAAGAGCGATAGACTCCATATAAAGCAGGTTCAATTCGCATGTGGACCTTCAAAAAATAAGGTGGTTATCATAGTGCAACAATAGTTATTTTTCTTTTTGAAACGTTAGAAATGTCTGAAAGGAAGTAATCCAATACCAATGTAATGAATTAAACGGCGTGCACTATGAAACTGTTTAACGAGCAAATATTTCTAAACACTATTTACTATCACTTGTAAACATGTCAGCGGTAGCTAAATGTTCATGTGACAAATTAAAACATTGGTCTTGGAATTTCTCAACACTAACAATTAATACTCTTTTAAATATTTCTTTACTTTCGAAACAACGTTTTGGATTTTAATTTGTGTATTTTCCCTTTGAAAAATGAATAGGCGAATCCAAGCATTCTTCGAAATTCACACGTGCTGTACGGACCTAATCAGTGGCTCTACAATAGGGAAGTATCTTCTCGGGTTTGACATTGACCGCCGAAAAATGTGGCCAACGGGCCGTCTTCAGAGAATGGTTTCTGTCGAAGAAGTTTCGAGGTAAGAGAAATCTGGGCTCATGGACAATAGTAGAACTTGCATTTTGACCAACGAGAGTCTTTATACATTGGATTATATAAGAACCGCGATTGGGACCAGCTATAGATCGCTGTACCAGAATAGATACAAGTAAGTGGATTTTTAAATAAACAATAGGTTCACTATCGCTACTTAGGGACGGGGGGGGGTAAGGGGAAAAAGAAAACTCTCCTTTAAAGGGGTCAGCCCAGGCAGCCTGCTTGGTAAGAAAACAACTTGCCGCCCAAATCTAATAAATTTGACATATGTGAGTGTGGTGGTTGGAAGGATTTGCATGGTCGTAACTTGTAGTCAATGCAAGGATTGATTTCCGATAATAGCGAAGCTATTTTATGGAAGTTAGATTTACTTGAGTGGATTTGGAGCGGGATTCGACTGCCTCAAATCATGCTTCTGGCATATTGCCATAGTTTAAAGACACACATCATAGGCCAGAGTTTGGTAATGTAATATAATTGAAAGACACCTGCATTTTCATGATTTACAAACACAAAATTCCCATTTTCGATCCATTTAATCGAGGTTGCTCTCTTATTCTGATATGTCCGTTGTCGTTTAGGAGCGACATTAAGGGAAACAACGGCAAAGAAAAATATTCAGACATATGAATTGGACCCTTACTAAATCGATTCACTTGGTTGAAAACAATCTGAATCTTGATGGTTACATTCTGTAAAAACAGTAAAAATCAAGGTGTGAAACATCCTTACAGAATTATGGTGTATCTATAAGCATGCTTTTGGCTCAATTAAAAGCATTCATCATACAACATACTACATAAAGATATGATAAGTAACACCATACATCTTTTCAAGGCAAAAACACAATCACAACACAACACAACCGCAATAGAATGACTCACAAAACTCACTGATTTATATGCTTTACCCACTTTGAAGTGATTTTTCGATTTTTGTTTTCAGTTTGGTATGCTTACCGGCGCCGAGAATACACGTAAGTATTAATAAAATTTGTAGAATCTTTCTTTATATTACTATGCTACTTGTAAACTTTGCTTCGGGTAAAACTAAAAAATATTTTAAATCTAATTGTTTGCTTGTGGTATAATTTTTTTTAACAGGTGATTGTCCCTCACATTAGGACTTGAAACAGGATTATTCACGACTCAATTTAGCTTCGTCGAGTTTTCGAGAAAATCGTGAGCCTTTCAAAGCAAGATTGAACGGTAATTCTTCCTGGATGCCGTTGCAAAATACTTGACTGAATGGCTGCAAGTGGACTTTCCGACATCGCATGCTCATTGCAGGGATCATACGCAATGCGGTGGTGGACGACAAACCAGATTGGGTGGAGAACTTCACATTCAATGTATAGCGAGGATGGACTGGTTTGGTGGACCCTTGAAGAGGTACTTGTACACTGTAAATGTTCGCAAGGTGTATTTTAGTCGCATATTCTACAGATTCAATTTGAATCAATTTTATTCAGTCTGCCACTTTCTATTTTCTTTTTCTGGTATAAAATGTAAATACAATTACACCTATTTTATTACCTAAGGAGAAGTATAAGACAGGTGTGTAAAATATTATTATTAAAAATTATCAAAAGAATACTGACTTACGGATAAATTTATCCTCGGTGTAAAATATTTTCACTACTGTTTGAAGGAATTTCGCGCAAACGGCGAGTCTCACTGTGCAGACCCATTAGCTTTGATCGTCCAGTTCGAGCCAATTACATCCGACTTCTCCCTACCGCTTGGAATGGAAGCATACCATGAGAAGCGAAGTGATTGGTTGCCTAGATATGGTAAGCCAAGACATGGTTCAGTTTTTAGCGCTGCACAGAACCTTTATTTATAATAAAGCAATTTTACTTTCTTGAAATACAAAAACAATTTTTTTAATTTTTTCAGATAAGATCAAAAAGTTTTGTGAAAACTCGACAACTATAAGTTCTCCACCTCCTGTCTTTCACTTGCACTGAATCATGCACAAGCAGTTTGTACTGAGTTCAAGCAGGTTTCTGAGGACAACCGGTTTGCAAAGTTATCATGACAGTGCCTCAAGTCGTGCCAACTTGTGATCCATTGCCGCCATCGCTTGGTTTACAAATTGTCTCAGTGGTCTAATACCCCATATCACCAAAATTATAAACTTGTCGCTTGCTTCTGGTACTGTGCCTAGCTGGCCTTCACACACTTCACATTACGCCATTATTGAAAAAGCTACAGACTATCGTCCAATTTACCTTTCAATTTTCAAAGTTCTTGATTAAAGAGGGGTACCTCAAGAGCATCATTCTTCTCTGTTAGCCAATGCGGTCTCAGGCCATTCCGTCTACTTAACTGCGCTGCTGTGTGGCCACAATACTTATACTCGCTCTTAACAACGGCCATGAGCTGTGTCTTGTTTTAACTGGACACTCCTCTGCCCTTGGTACTATAAATCACACTATGTTTTTGAAAGATTCCCAAAGAGGTAATGGCATGGTGGCACTGTTATTAAAATGGCGTATCTCTTATCTCGATAGTCGCAAAAGCCATTGTTATGGTGATTCCATCTCGACCCTTTGTCCGCTTGGGGGTACCCCAAGGTTCTGTTAAAAAGGATTATTGGATTTTTATCATGTATAGCGCTCCATTGAGCGATGTCATCAATGCTCATCATGATCTCCCTCATGTCCATGATGCGGATGACACTCAACTTTATCTGACTTTGATATCAACTCAACCATTTCTTAAGCTGGGACATTCTAGAATCCTGTATTGCTGATGTCCGCTTCTGGGCAATTCAAAATAAACTCACAAACTGAAATCATTCATTTTTCCATTTTCGATTCAAAATTCAGAAACTGCTCCATGTTACCATCCATCTGCATTTGAGGTCTGACATATATGTTTCAATCAGCCAGACCTAGGCGTTTTGCTTGATGACGAACTTGGCAGCTAAAAGACCACATGTTCGTCATATATGTCGGAGCTTCTTTTGGTGTTTAATATCGACCGCAATTCGCACATACTTGTGATAGCAATTCCACGAGCGGCCCCTCATTCATGCTTTTGTTTCTATCTCATCTTGACGGCGATATCCTCTCTTTTGTATGGTTTAGCCAAAAAATCTCCTGTTTTCACTTCAGAGAATTCAAAATGCTCGTTCTTATTCACAGGTACAAAGCGTATGAACATATCTCTCCAATTGACCTCCATTGGTTGACATTGAGTACATAATTGCATTCAAATCCTGTTTCTCATTACCACTATTATCAATTATACACTACTTTACTTTCGCTCAGACTCTACTTGAAAACCAGCCGGACCACTTGTCAAGACTATTCTTATGGCGACCGGGCTTTTGCAGTGGCTGCACCCAATCTCTGGAACAAGCTTCCTGTACAACCCATCTATTCTGCTGCTTCATTGGTCAATTCAAATCAATGCTCAAAACCTTGCTCAAGTGACTTTTCCCTTGCTCTTTTTGTTGTTTTTATGTTGTAGTTGTGTATAAGGCCTGTTGGTTATGTTATCGTAACAGCGCTTAGAAACCTGGGTATTTTGGCGCTCTATAAAGTTTGGTTTATTATTGTATATTGTAAAAATTTCTCATTCTTTAGCCTGTCTATTCTTTATGCCTTCACGCAATCTCTCTGTCATCGATGGTGATCTTTCATCTGGGAATCTCTAATGGTTGGAATAGAAGACACCACTGACAGCGTCAACCATTGCCGATTCTATCACACTCCATCTGATGCCCCACATACCCTTATGATCTCGTTTGGAATGGATGGCCAATCCCGTATACTTCAGACCAAGTCAATGGTTACAAGTTCATTGATTTGCGTGGATATAACAAGATTTAGTCACACCAGGTTTGCGGAGACCGCCTATTGTGTGACAAGTTCCGAGATATCTTATCAGCAATAGATGACGTTTGGAGAAAAATACGTGTCAAAGCAACACCACTACAGTTAAGGTACTTTGTAAACCTACATTGGTCACTTGGTCCATTTCACATAGAACTGTGCCGTGGCAAATTACAAGTTGGCTTGTAGTAATTCATAATTTTTTTTAATTACAGTAGATATCATCAGGGGGTCGTCGCGAGCCTGTCATCTTGAACTTACTACTCTTTGCACAAGATGTTTTCTTCAGATATTGAAAACCTTGAATCACGAAATGTAGATCTTGTTCCCACAAGATTGTCCAACGAACAGCATCCCCAACTTAGTAACGCAAACACTGGATCCAAAGATTAAATGAGCCGTGGACATTCGAATACAACCAGTCACATGGCATGAGCATATTTGGTTTACGTATTTGGAAATGTTGGTTGCAGACATAGACGTAAGTTATTTGTTCAATTCAAGCTCTATAAGGACTCTTAATGTAACACCGTGAAGGTTAAACCATACAATCTGGTCATAGAAGCAGATTTTGCTGTCTGAAGGTGAGCAAAAAAAAACAACAAACAAACAAAAAAACAATACATATATCATAATAATAAGAAATTAGATCATGTTTTTAATAGTGACTGAAGACAATCAAAAGAGCGTCGTTGTATGTATAACTGTACTAATGCCTTTATAGTATACATGTTTTGAAGCTGACTAATGTTGTTAAACAAGCAATAACACAGCACATTTTTTGCAGAGCGCCTCAATTTTCAAATTTGATATTTTTGCACAGTTGTGTTGGTATTGTCTAGTAAAATATACCTGCGCGTGGTAATGCTCCAAATGCGTATTTGTCATAACATAAAAGAAGCGATTTGTAATTATAATCGGGATCCTGATTGTAATTAATAGCGAAGCTGAAAACACCAATTTATGTCCGTATATAAATAGTGCCACCTCGCGAAAAATGACCTGACTCCATCAGGAATTGCTGAACCGATGGAACAACTAAGGGATAAGCGTAGACACGCAAATGGCGCAATTTCCCGGCCATTTCATACGGGAGAGGACATTTCCCTCAAGCCGTTGAATTTTTATCGGAGATCTGCGATATTTAATTATTCTAATACAAATTGCTTCTTTTGCAACATATGGAGGTTTTTAGGCTCTAATCATTCACGGTATTTGTTTGATTTCGATTACCCTCTGCAGCCCATTTTGAACATGCCTGCTTCTGATTGGTCAGTTTACTGCCCATTATTCTGCAATAATGGGTCGCGAATGCAATTTCTCCTCATTATATCCATTGTTTTCGGAATAGAATAGAAATAAGGGTTTTGCAGTAATTATTTAGGGGCTCATAATGTATCCGCGGCCGGAAAAAACCTAAAATAATGACTCGGTGCGCCTCGTCCATTTTTATTTTTTCCGACCCCTCGGACACTATTCGCCCATAAGGATACTGCCTCACCCTTTATTCTTAAAACTAGTCATTACCAATGCTACTGTGCAAATCTCAAAATATCCGGAAAGTTGGGGGCGCTTCTGCAAAAATGTGCTGTTATTCTTTAAAACATGTACCGATTTGAGACCTGATTGGGTCTGCTACAATGGATACTTAAACAATGAGACCGTTTGGCATGCGATTCGAGATGGTACATGGTGTGGCTGTCCTCGTTGTTTTATTGTTTTATCAACAACTGTCCTGATCGAATTGAACAACTTGTGACAACTATCATTGCATTATATAAAATAGGCAGGAAGATGCCGTCAAATGGGCATCAATTAATGTATTTATCTTAAATTTTCGCCAAAGAATTTGTATAAGGTGCTTGCATTTTTTTATTGCATTCATATGGTGGCAAATGTCACCACCTTTCGTATGACAACGCGCCTCAACTACCCCGATGCAGAGATTTATAGGTTTGTATTTTTGTTGAAGAACTACACCGCACCTTTATAAAATATTTACCGGCGTCTTGAAATAACGATTGTTAAAATTAACATGGAGAGAACCCCATCGTAAGTAGTACCTGTCCATAGGTAAATGTTTGATTTTCATTGTCACACTATTCTTGCAAACGGCCTTTACTTTTAAAAACGTCGTTGACATTGGTGAGGCAAAATAATGAAAAAATCTTTTGTCCATGCTCCTTGTAAGTACCATTAATTAATGAGCTTTTTCAAGTACAAATGATTTATTTATTTGTTTGTATAAAAAAGTTATGTGAGCCGAGACTTGAATGGCATCCCGGTATTATCACGGATAGCCAAATATCGGCAACATCCTATTATGCAATCTGTACCCTACCAAGAGCCGCCTTCATCGTCCAGGATGCTGGGAGGCTAGTCATGTACTTGAATGAATAATGGCTACAAATCGATTGATTAACCGTCCACCCGTTACTGGATTGATACACAAGGACTAGGGAACCCAGCCGTAAGTATTGGGTCAAGACCTACGCCGTTTATTATGAAGTCAATACGTCAGAGACGCGTGGAGACTGTATCGCGATTTGGATGGAAGGAAAAGGTAATTTTATTATAGTATTTGAATATAATAGAAACCACACGATTGGTTGCAAGTACATCTTATGCAAAAGCAAGATAGATGCCAAACTTTGATTGATTTGTATGTTTTGGAGATAAAATTCGCATCATGGGTGCAGCATTGTGTCGTGACTTTTGTCTCACAACAATAATGAATTAATTTTGATTTAAACTGCAATTGAAGTAGCCTTGCCTCGTGAGTAATGTAGCGTATAAAATGATTCAACAGAAGTCACACTCTAAGAATCCATTTGTGAATGTTGAAAGAAATTCGTTTTAGATGATTCACCCTTTAGCTATGAGACGATAAGCTTAGAACGTTATTGGTAACAGAATTGTAATATTTCCTTTAAACGCCTATGATATACCGAAACGACCGTAATGTACAGAGTGTCCCCAAATCAATGCAATCCTCGCAAGTTGCTGCTATAATTTCAAATCTGAGACATTATTCAAATTTATAACATATTCTGAATTAACCGAACTAGTTTCGTACATCCCGACAATTTTTTGTCTATACGGTCACTATTTTTTGAAAACAAAGGCTCATTATGTTAACCCGCTGTCAAATTAACCCCGTTCCAAGTTTGCCTTTAGCTCGTTAAGCAGTTCATCTTGAAAAGTTGAATAAAATGTCTCCTGGTACGAATGCCTGCCTTTTGTTTTCTAAAGAGTGAATTATTAAAATATTTGTAGTTATTGTTTTATCCACGTGGTTTAATCATCTTTTAAATATTTTCCTCTACTCATATTAGAATAGTAACGTAGCGACTTGGTCAACGTAAATGTTCATCTCCTGTGTGTCTGACAAATATGGTGACTATTGCAAATGCAGTGGAGGGATTAAATACCAGATGAATAGAAATGTTTGGGGCTATAATTTCAAAAATTATTTTCAAAATGTTAAAATGTTGCGAGATATTTGTAAAACCTATTCTCTCATCCCTACTGTTCAAATTCATTCATCTGATTTGCTTCACTGATATTTAGAACAACGGCGATAACGTCATTAAGCCACAATTTAAGCCTTTCCAAGTTGACTGATGACTACACAAATACATGCAGAGTCGTAGGTTTTATATCTCTCTTCTCATGTCTCTTTAAGTCGGTAGATATGGTCCAATATGTCCTGAACCGTAACAGTTTGAGTAGAATACCCATTTTTGCTGAAAATGAAGATTATGGTGTGTAGAATAAGAATCTTCCGGGTGCCACCTGGGCATCCTTGGGCATTGTGAGGAATCCAAGATGGCGTCGCCAATACTCGCCATTAATGATAATTCTATATTCCAACCTATAGTATAAAACTATGAAGTTGCGAGATATACTATGGATCAATGAACTAGGTTGCACTTGTAACAGTAAGTCATACTTCAATTCAAACTGGAAGCCAAATCTAATAATTTAAAATATGCCCGATAACAGCAATACCTGTGATTAAAAAATTGACACGAAGTACTAGATTATGTGTTAGACACATAAATGTATTATGATACTGTTAAAATGTTGTATCATGACGTCAATCAATATGGCCGCCAAAAACGTGGAATATCCTCAAAAAGCACTTGACACAAAGTGCTAAATTTCCCTTCAAGTATAAATTATTGTGAAATGGAAACAAATTAGAAATACTATGATCAAACCAAGTGATACCAGTGTAACCCGATTAAAATACAAAGTTCAAAGTATAAATGAGTGCAATATATGTGTGAAAAGTACATTCCTATGGTATTTTGACAACTTTGCACCATATTGGTTTTATTTCGATTTTGGCACATTGAAAAAAATTGAAATGTATTTTGTACATGGGTTAAGATAAAAGGTACATTTCTAATGCCCTTGAACTTGGATTTCGATTGAGGCTGTACTTGTTGTATTTTGTTTAATACTGATAAATTGTATTTTGAAAATGTCTACGTTTTTGGCTGCTAGATTGATGGGCGTCATGTTACAATTTTAAAGGTATCAGAAAGAAATTTTTTGTGGTCTAACAACATAACCTAGATTCATGGTCTATGTTTTATCGAAAGGTATTTGCTGTATAGGGCACATATTAAATTATTGGATTTGGCTTCCATTTTGAATGTGAAGTATGACTTACTGTACAATGCCATACACTAGGTCATTGGATCCTATAGTATATCTAGCAACTTCATAGTTTGATATATATAGAGATGAAAAAATACGAGTATATATCATGTAGGGACGCGCCATCTTGGATTTTCAAATGCCCAAGGGATGCCCAGGTGGCACCGACGATTCGTATTCTACATACCCTAACATCATTGCAGCAAAAAATTGTTGTATATAATAACTGTACGGTCAATGAACGGGCTCTCTGACTATTATTCCTTACCACTTAAGGTGGCTGCCGCATGATCGTGTGCACATCCGTCTACGGTCAGTACGCGCAGGGAATCTCCAAGTAGATTTAGAGCTAGGCAAGGGGATTGAGATTGAGAGTACAAGTAGACCCCCTAACCTGGAATTAATCGTCCCGTCTACGTTTTTGATAATAGCGGACGACGAATTAAATGTTTAAACATATTCCAAAATCCGCAAAAAATCCGCTTTGGGAAATTTTTTGATAAGCATTTGAAAAAGAATTTTTGTCGGTGGGAGAGCAACATTCTCTAAAAGTTCGCTCAGTATATGCGGCGCTTGAAATCGCGACCACTCGCGTCCATGTCTGAGCGCTATATGCGCCTGTCAACGCAGAGGGTTCATATGCCACATAGGAATTGAGTTCGCGCTCGAGTAAATGATTAAAAGCCTGCAAAATATTAGAACTAATAATCCTTGGCATGTATTGATGGGTTAATACGTTACATTTAGTCTACGGTGTCGGCCATTTAAAATTGAGTAATAGGCCTACGTCTGTTGAGATATAAAGGGCCCTAAAATAACCTATTTGTTTTAATTCCCTCATGAGAGGATAACATTGAATATTAAAATTGAAGTATAAAGGACATTTTAAAATAACAACCAAGGAAGGGGTCTTTGAGACCGTCATCATCAATTCGATACAGACTGATAATTGAACAAGGAGAAAAGTTACCCACTTACTCTGCATGGTACAGTTACGCAATCGTAACTGAAAATGGCAAGCCGTTGCTATTTAACATATCGCGATGAATGTGTATAGATTGTAATAGATCTCATCCATAAATTGATGAAACGTAATCAATGCCGTTCAGTTCAGGGTTAAGTTTAGTTTTAGTACCCAGTACAGTTTTCTCTTTCTTCTAGTCAAAACTTGACTCCCCACCTCCATTTTCCTGGCCATTTTGAACGCGTCCTAGCCTTTTTCTGGCATGCACCAGACCCCCTTGTATACACGTCAGAAAAAGGGGTTCTCTTGACCCTTTCAAGTCAACTACGTCTTAATGTAGAAAAATATTGAAATAAGCGAAGAGTGACCTCCGGGCTCACTCGCCAAAGAATGGAATGTCCATGTTTGAAAGGAAGGAAGAGTACCTTGAACTGTTGAATTCCATTCTGAAAATGTTATTTTAGAAGATATGTTATCATTTGTACATACTTATATTTGACAAACTAATATTCGAAAAATGTGACATTTCATCCAGGCGTGGGCCCTATACAGTGATCACTCTTGGTCTTGCTATCTTCTTTGGCATTTGTTTCTTTTTACTTTATCTTTTATTCGCTTTTTAGTTGTTTATCTTTTCCCGTTGGTTTTTTCTTGTGTGCTTTTATTAAAACTCACGCTATAAACTTTACAAAACAATGTACGATGCTATGGTGTGGTCTGGGTTTGGTAGATCACAACGAGTATTACTGAAACCGTTTATGCATGTATATAAAAACTTATCAAAACAAAAAGGATACCATCATAAAAATAAGATTGTAATATTTGTACTTTTAAAAAATAAAACATAATAAAATTCGCTTAAGTTGCAGCCCAAAATGCATTTTTTTGCGCCCTAGAAAACAACCTTTGCCACCAAATATTTCAACCAAAACCTCATTTTCTGAAGTTCTATAGTTATTCTTCAAATTAAAGGTGGTTGTGCTTTGTTGACGGAGGGAGGGGTATAACTCGAAACTAGAGCACGTCTCCAAAGCTCGGCCGATCCGTTATAACTTCATCTGCATGTAATCAAAATCGTTTACCTTCACGGCCCCTCAGAAAATCATATTGAATGCAATAGTTTTGAACGGATTTTCCTTGCTAGTTTAATTTATTCCGTTGTCTCGTTTTTCTGCTCTAAAGCGTTTTCAAGCACTTATTTCTAACATTGTTTTAGTGTGGAACCGTGAATATTTCCACTAGCCCCATGGGAACCTTTTTAAGGGGATCTCTGGTGGTTGTGCAGTAGTTGGCAAAAATAATATTTTTCCTCCTTGAACAATAACCCCGGCCGCTTAAATCAAGTGCTTGGATTTTCACAATAAAAAATTGTGGAATTTAGGTAAAACCTCGCTTACTTTTTGAGATTATGAGTTGTAAAGTGAAAAAAAAAACATGGAAAGTTTCAATGTTATATTGCTTCAATTTTAATTTGCAGATTTTATTTTAGACCTCAGAAGGGGTAGTATTCCACCTTAAGCAGTTTCCATTTCTTTTGAATATCTCCCGGTATAATCAACCAAATTATTGGGAGTATATACACCGCTAAAAATGGGTCGTTAAATTTGACCATTTTTATGGTCGAAAAGTGTGAAATGTTAATTCAGGTCTGTGGCTGTATCTGTCATGCACTGTTTAGACAGATCCTAAGATTTTTGTAACGAAATTGGGGAAGTTAAGAGACTTGTAACAGATGGTGATCAAATTGAACACTATGTCAGTCTGCCCCTAAGACCTATCAAATTTGGCTTTAACTCGCATATAATGGTGTTTGAACAATGAAAAAGAACACTTTTGGAATATAAAATATTACAATTCTTTATAGGCCTAGAAGAGATAAAGCGTCCTGCGATACAGTAATACGGTCAAAAAGCGGCAATGAAATATTAAAAGTGCTGTCTTCTAATTTGATGGAAGATGATGAAAATAAAGGCCTATATATTCCAAACTGAAGTATAAACCACTGGTGTCACCGCAGGATCAATTAAATCATCTTCCAGCTCGACATTCGATGGACAAACCTTGTCGAAACTTATATATGAAATGACCCCTGAAAACAGTATGTGAGTGAAATGTTAAAGATCAATTGAATTGTATATGCAAACCGACAGAAAAACAAAGAGCTTTCATGGCATTTTGTGGACAATTAGTTGATTTAAACAATCAAAACTTTTCTGCTCTGTGACGAAATTATAGCAAAAATTATTATCCGTTTGAAGGAGTGATTTAATAGCAGTATATTACGGCGTCCGTTAAAGAAGTTTAATGAAGATTTTTGTTTGAAAAAAATGACCTCATCATGATAATGAATCGGCCTGCAGCCTAACGGCGAATGGATATTACGCAAGCCATTTTGTCTACGCACAGCGCAAACGCAATTTCCATTTTTGTTCATGAATGCGACCTGAACGCGCTGCGCTCGAAAACTTTTACGCGGTTTTGCGTTGCATTAATGATCGGACTTACTCAGAAAATCTCTCTCCGCAATTTTATTAAGTCTCTTTAAAACAACGCGGTTAGATTTTAACCCCAAAAATTGCAGATTTTTTCGCGGTATGGACCGCGTGAAAGTTTTTCGGCAACTGCGCAACGCCAGCAAATATTGCGTAATATATTGCGTCATTTCTGTGCGCGAAATTTAAAAACAAAAGTGCTATTCGCTGTTCTTCATCACCTTCCCTGTAGACTGGGAGATACCAGAAATTTAATATGATTTTTTTTACCAGGGTCTATTATATTATTTGTATAGGACCTCCTTGGGCCATCTGAAAACCAAAAAGTCTTAAGTGTCGCGAGCGGGTGTTTTTGGAGCGTGGACCGTCAGAGGTCAATGGACCTCTAAATCTGCCGGTTCTTCACCAACATAGCTATTTTAGCGCTACTGATCGCATATAAAGAGGTAAACATAACAAATTGGGTATAATTTTAAAGCGCGCAACTGGCAAATTTTTACAAAATTATGAAATTTCTCAATATTGTCGCAAATGGAGGCTAGGGCCATGGAAGAAAAGAGATATATTTCACAAAATAATAATAAACATACCCCCAAAAACAGTAGGGACAATTGATATGAGGATAAAGATTTCCAGGTAATTTGTAGGCAACTTTTAAGTTTTCATAACTTTAATCAACAACGTGTATATTACATGAATATTTTTGACTCGTACTCACTGATATTAAAACCACAAAGGTTATTAGACCGGTTCAAACAGTGTGTATAGGCGTGGGAAACATGAGACGGCGTCGTGTCTTGTGTTAAAACGCCATTTTCGTCGTCTGCCTGAATTCACGTCGCAGGCGACGCGAAAAATTACAAAATCGCTCAGTTTTACCCATAAGGAAAGAGATTTGTTTACTCATTTAGAGGCGAGGGGCTTTTTTTTGTATATAAAAAGCTTACAACCCATGCAAAAATATTCGATTTGAAAAATCTGAGGGCGCACTATTTTACAAAGGTGCCACAAGTGTCTCTTAAAGAGACTTTAAATTTCTATTCGATGATATCAAATTTGCGCTATGAAATTGAAAGGCAAGTAGCTCTAGTTTATAGGCCCAAAAAAGTGATGATTTCTTCAACTTTTCTGCATTTTTTGTCTCACTGGCTGAATATAAATGAAAATTTGTCCATGAAGCATCAATATTTTTCCTTCATATTTTCCCAAAATTTGACCTATATATATGACATATACACATGAGAAGAAAAGTGTTTCCCTATATAGTTTTTGCGTAATGGTTGATTTAAGTTGACCAAACTAAATTTCCGTATTGTAACAGATTTTTTATACTTTAGGCTGTTTCCTCTGACAAAATATAATTGATCGTTATATTGCACCCTTCGAAAACGTGTAAATCTGTTCATTAGGTGAATAGGGATTAAATGGTTCTTAAATGAAGAAAAATGGTTATTCGGCACCATAAGAACTTTCGGAAGTTTGTAGGACGTAAACGAGTCTTCAAAATGGTTCTAAAATATTGAAGAAAGTTCTATGAAGTACCTATTCTCTGTGAAACCTCACAGAAAACAACCTTTGGAGAAAATATTAAAGGTTCGAAAGGTGTCTGGAGAAGTCGGGTTTCATTAAACCATTAAGAGATTCTTTTGGAGGGAAAATGTTTTTGGATAAAACCAACTCCGGGGTTCACTTAATCCCTGGATCCATATAAAGTGCTGAAAAATGAAGAATAATTACAACGAAGATGTCCCCTACATTGAGTAGAGAAAGTTTCTAAGATATCATGAAACGTCTTCCTTGAGCTCTCCCAGAAGCGTGGTCGGCAGAATCGGAGCAATTTGTGTAGATTCACACATCTAATTGGATTGTTTAAAATAACCGTGACACTTTGGGCTCGGTAAGTTGCCCCCACCTAAAAAAGTTTCGGATTGCCCTAATGATTGGCAACTTTCAGCGATGTATGTCCCAATTACATAGATGTTACGGTTTTATAAATTATTTTCAAAAATATAGTTTTCGTTAAAAAGTCATAAAAGTTGTTTATTCGTCATCGGAAACTTAACAAGATCATTTTAAGTTCCAATTTAAAAAAAATTCTTTGGGAATTTATTCAATTTACACCGATTTTATTGGAATAAATCATCAATCAATATTTATTGCGTCTCAACATCCAATTTATAATCATATACAATATGAGCTGCCACCTTAGACACTCAGTCAGGTCTCATGAGTATGACCTTCCTTGAATGAAAACCCAAATGGCCAACCTGGCCTCCCACAGAAGATCATTTCTCCATATCTCTGTAGGCTTATGGAATGTCTTTCCTGCTCATGTAGCAGCAACCGGATTTGCAGAGCTTCAAAACGCATTAGTGCAGGTTAGGTCCACTGTAAACGGCCCTCGACCTTTTTGCCCACCCAAACGAATCAGTGTGACATGAATCCATCATAAGTTTGATCGTGCTTAAAATGGATGCCCACTACAGGGCACATCCAATCACTGATCAATGACAGATATTGGAGAGTGAGTGATTACCCCCCAATGTGTGCATGAAATCATGGGCGAGTGGCCTGTTGTTACAAATGTGGAAAAACCTTGTTAGAAATGGTCGTTTCGGCATATTTTCAGTACCGTATGTCAACCAAATTACACCACCTTATGGAAAATAAGATTATCTTGGTTGTCAGGAGCTTCTACGAAGCAGTATAGGTCTAACCGTGTGTCCATGCCTCCTTGAATCTGCCACAGCAATCCTGCGTGATGTTGCCATTATGAGTTAGCATTATTACCCTACCGAAATACCACTCTTATAAAATTAACCATGCGGATTTTTCTGAAGTTCTATAATAATACAATTTCACATATGGTATGATGATTATATATTCTACAATTAGAGCTTCTAACAAGAAAATCCCTTGAGCACTTTTCCTCGCAACGACGTGAGTTTTCTCATGGCCTCTGCGTTAAGCACGCGTGACAGGTCATAGGCCCTATTGAATGCATGTGTGCACAGAGGTGGGAATAGGGGAAATGGACAGTAACTGCATGCAAGATTGGAGGATAACGCTTAATAGCGCGCCAATCCATCATCCGTTTCTAATTTTGATAACTGCCTGCTGATCCTTGACATAAATATCAAAATTTTATAATTACGGACTGATGAACAATAAAGTGATTGAGATAGGACACTGCTAAATGCATATTGTGTTGCAGGCCCTTGAAACCATAGGTTTTCAGGTAATACTATAGATACGTGGTGTACGAACATTCATCCAGGAACGCTAATTAATAAATGAATACAATATTACACTAAAAAAAGTTGCTTAAACCAGATCCATCCTTCCTCATATCTAGGTCCAAAGATACCAAGAACTTTCTTTTCGTGACTTATTTCGAATTGCTTATTTATTGAAATACTTAATAAAAACAGTTAATTGGACAGACAGTATATACCTTGTTAGGGTTCTGCTTAAAGTAGCGTAAATAAAAGTGTTTATCATTTTATTGCATATTTTCAGACGAATGCGTAGTCTCTTTATGCAGGAAAAATTGTCTGTGTCTGTTTGCAAATATTCCGTGTGGCGGTGATTCGTCGTCTGCCGATTCTCCCGGACTCGGGTAAACCTTCAATTTCCATTCTGGGCAGACTACTAAAAATAAAAATACCAATTTCGTCATGAGAAACCTTTCCAATTTAAGGTATCAGTCGCATGAATAGCGAAGAAATGTGAGTTTCTTGATGGTGTTTTTGTTACATGAGAGTATATAGCAGTACATCATTAGGTGTGAACCTGTAATACCTGTAAACCTATGGTTTCTCGTGCAGACTATGATAAACAGGGTCCTTGTCCTGTCCCATCCTACCACTCAACAACTTTGATGAATAGGCAGCCCTTGTCAGGGGCTAGGTATACACAGTTCGATGTCCTTGCTGAACATACTCACCTACTTGCCTTCCCGTTAACACTGTCTGAAGGACGCTGGATACAAACACTTTTTGGATTTTTAAAGGCCTACTTTTGCCCTGCACACCACTACCCTGAAAACTCTCTTCTTGTCCCTCGTTGGGCCCTTTCTATTATCGCTTGATGCTTGGGGTCGAGGGGAGACGCATCATACTTTCGCACATCGTAAAGGGGCATGCTTGTTCCAGTGAAACGAATGTTGAAAAACTACTGTTCTATAGGCACCTCAAATCAGTAAAGTTGCCACTGCTCTTCTTCTTTTGAAGACAAAGGAGCGAAATGGGTAGGAATTTCCGATCCGAAAGCAAAAATGCAACGCTTTGAAAAGCCCTCATGATTTAGTCAACCTTGATGAGCTTGAGGAATAGGAACAATCTTCTCTTTCCGACAAGACGGCCATCAAAAAGCTGATGTCACAGTGATGCGTATCTGATAGCTGCTATGACTTTTTGGTCACAGACGTATCCTCCCCATTGCCTCCACTATTGGGTGGTGAGGCTAAATTAGTATTAGAGCGAACATCTACTTTGCTATTCAGTACCATCATATGCGACAGGCTTGATGCGCCTCCATCATGAAAGAAAGGTATCCCGGGAAGACCACGAGGGAGCGTTGGGCAGGGCAAAAGAGGCCTTTCAGATTTCCACAAGTGTTAGTTATCAGCGTCCTTCAAAAGGTGCAACGAGATAATTGTGTCAACATATCATATGTGTCCCCTAAAAATCGAAGTACCGATTTTTTTTTCCTTATGTAAAGCTTTCCATCAAACCATATCCCTCATCTGAAAGGATTCAGCTGAGAATTGTTTTCTCTTTGGTACAAAAATGTGAAATTACTATTTTTCGTTTTAGAGCAAATACGAAATTCACCTATATATTTTCTTTGAAAATAATAGTCCAATCAAAATCACCAGTTTCTCCATTTTAAGACATTTCTGTAGCCAATTCAAAGTAAGAAATCTATTGAGTGCCTAATCCATATGAAATTCCCTTTATGACACAATATTGGAGTGCCTCAAACTTTCTCTTCGTTGCAACCTTTCAAACAACATTTTGTCATTTTCCTTGGAATGGAATGGCAGCGGATGAGTATTTCAACACTACAAATCAATCACACTTATACCTATCCGGCCTAACGAGGTCGCTATATCTACAAAGATTATGACGAGTTGTTCAAGACTTGAGTGTAACCATCATGCATGAAACACCTGCATCCTGTTCCATTTGAAACTCATTACTGAGAATTCCCAACAGCCACCAGCAATACATGTACATTTGTAATTCATACATGCTTGCTGCACCATCTTATTGCTCCAATTTGGACGATGAAGGAACACTACCACCAGATACTTGACCTCTCGTCTTTAGCAAACAGTATTTATGCTGCATTGTCCGGATTACACGCTTTCACCAAATATACCGCAGATTATGGCAAAACATGGGCAATATTGACCAGCATTCAGTCATTGGGGCCAGCAAGCCGGGTGGATTTAAGAGGGCCCTGTCAGCAGCTTAAGGTGGACCCCTTTAGGGATCGCGCGAAATGAGCAATGCGACTAAGGGGTGTCTCAGGGGGTGAAGAATAATTGAAAATCCTGCTCTTGAACGGGGCGTGGGCCCATCGGCATTTTGGTAGAAACAAGTTGGTGTGGGGCCCAGTGTCCCTACATTGTTTAGCACATGATGGTGTGGAAAGGACACTGGGCCCCCTATAAATTTTTGGGGGGGGGGGGGGGCAAAACACTGTGGCCCGTTATTTGCTGTTCGTCCTCTCCCCCCTTTCCTTTTGTGGGGACCCGAGAGCAATCTTTTAGATGGACCTTCCAGCGCTGCTGACATTTCTTACTCTTAAATCCCGCCACTGGTCATTGGGGAGAGCTCAACTGTTGACTAAGTTGTGTCTGATAACCCTTGGAAAAAACTCTCTTGCCTCGCTCAATGTATGGACATCTAAGTTGCATATTGAATCATTTCAATTAATGCACCAGGGATAATGAGTGAAATCCTACTTAACCATCAACTCATCAGTCCGTCCTTTCCCACAGTGTAAAGCAGCATTCATGCAAATCAAAGGTTCACGATTGAACTATGTTACAATGATGTGAAGAAATGTAATTGCTATCATATGGATCTTGGATCGGGAAACAGGATGGAAAGATGGCAGGAGGACGACAACCACAATGATCATTAATGTGGTTCCATGAATCAACGTACACCAAGATGTTCAGTTAAGTGCCGAGATCTTCAGTAGGATTATTCATTTCTTCTGTCTGGGAAGATCAGGATGGACTATGAGATACTGGAGCCAGTAAATATGGAATGCATCCAAGTCCTTCCAGTTTGGGCACTAATGTTACTGATGCATGGATAATTAATAAGTAACATGGAGTAGGCTAACTGTAGTACAATGATGTCCCGAAGGGTGTTTTTAAATCAATCCCACAAATGCAATCATTTGCCTTTACTCTACTGTTAATAAAAACATGTCGTAAAACACTTTGGAGCTAAAATAAGCGTATAGGTCAGGGTTGTTACGTGTTTCAAAATTGATTTTTTGTGGGAAATCAACATGACCTTATCAGGTGCAATTTCCAAAAACTGCGCATTGTGGGATTGACTCATACCCCTCTGAGTGATGTGTCGGTCTTTTTATAATAATCGTGCGTATTGCATGCTGACTGTATGGGTTTACCGCCGGGGCACTGACATAGGCATTGTTACATTTTGGTGCGGGCCCTGGTATGTCACGCCCCTCCACAGTTTCCTAAGACCCCCCAGTTGAAGCATATTTTGCAGTTCTTGAAGTCCCTTTTGGGAAAATGTTTGCCTCTGAAACTAAATTTTTATTGTAGCCAGCCGATTTTAGTTCCAAAACCTGCAATTTCCATCAAAGTTTTCATTTCCTAAAGCCTACTTTTGCGGACAAAATCAGTTTCCAAGTCCCCAATTTCGGAATTCGGGGCCGCAATATGCCTAACAAAAAACAAAGAAAAAGTGATTTGCCCTTAATGGTTCTGGATAAACCAGAATTCTTCAGACACCTTTAAAGGCTGCTTGTTCCCCGATTTATATGTATGTTTTATCTACTTGATATCGTCACGAATCTTCCAAACGGCCCATCCGACCAAAAGTCACCTTTCGAGATATCGTACGATTGAAGTTTTTCGAGAATTATGAACTTGCATATCTAAAATTTAAAACATTTTAGGAAATGATTTTATGTGGACATTGTGGACATTGAAACGTTCTTCTTTTGATCACGCTTTCCATTCAAGTAGCCTTTGTTTTCCTTGTCAAATGTTAATTGACAAAGTGATTGTCTGTTTGCAAACTAAAAAACGTCTCTTGTCTATGTCAAAGGAGACAATGCACATTGAGCTGTTGGCGTAACTCAACAATAGTCGATCGATCGCCCCTCAGGCAGTGTATTCAACATGTTGAACCTACTTTTGCCTGCGGGGGGCGCTAGAAAATGAACTTGCTTTGTGATAACGGTTCCCTAAGGTGGCATTGTCTCTTACAGCCAATAATTTGGCCAGTGAAGATGAAAAGAGGAATGATGAGGTTCTTACCATTTTTATTTTGTATTAGAAGATTTTAATCAAATATTCATACTCAATTTAAATATAATAAATGAAGCTATAAATATACAGTTTAATTTGAATGGAAACCTTAAAAAATGGATTTAATACGACGGGGTTTTGGTTTGGCAGAATTGCTGCCAGAATTTGCTTGTAAACTTTATAGCATTTTTTCTGGTAACTTTAAGTACATTAATCGTAATTATTGAAAATTCATAATAACGTACGATGTACAGATATGTTGATTCTCGAAAAAAATTCTAATAAAGCCCAGTTGTAGTGTCGTTTTATACGCCCTGGTAATTGGAATAAAATTTATAGTAATTTTGCTGTATTTCCAAAGGTGTAGGCAATCGGCCCACATGTGTAAGTACACTAAGGACATCCCAAGCGTATGTCTAGCGTTTGAAACCCCTGGGTTTTGTGAATTTTGTGAATTTGTGAAGTTGTGATTATATGTTTTATTGCTTGAAGGTGTATATATTTGATACTTTTGTAAGTAAAAGAAATCCAAAGACCCACTAGTTTTAATCAAGAAGAGCTTTATCTTCCTATCAGTCATTTCTATTTTTAATTAAATTACTGAGGGAGGCGTTCGGACGAAAATCACTTAATTCTAATATCGACACATACAACACTGTTTAATATTAATACTGTTATTTTCAGTACAATTAAACTAAACAAAACACGCTTATAATCAATATGTCTCTTTTACATTTATAGTTATTAAATTTGCAGTAGTTCCAACTGTCCTGAAAATAAATACCAGATTTATATTATGCTTTACTATTTCAAGTAACGAAACCATAGGACGAGTATATTAGCAATTGTGTCAATGACGTATCTAAACTCGTAAAAATAAACGACATCGATGTATATCAGAACAATTTGAAATGAAATTGATATTCCAAATGGATATTATTAAATTTTTGTCATCAAACAGATGATTGCGTATATGTTTCACCTGTGGAGTCATAGCACTCTTAGAGTAGTTGCTCTTTTACTTTTCTTTGTTGATGAAACTTGTCTCTGAGTAAAAACTACCATTTCGAGGTAAGATGGCAGTTTGCGACAAGACTTTTCTGACGTTTGATTTCATTTCAAAATTGCCATATTCTGATTATAAAGGGGTATTTATTGGAAAGCAGAATGAATATTTCCTCAGGTTAAACAATTTCGTTATTGGAATGAAAGGAAATAAGTTCCTGTATCTACTCAATAGCGTAATCGGTTGCATCAATTTTATTGAATAATTTTTCAAATGAGTAAAGTAACTCTTTTTTTAAGTTACCATTAATCATGTTTTTAATTGAGATGCTGAAAATGTGAATGATATTGTAAATGATCAACCACTTACTTTATTATTGGCGCTTATTAGTAAACACAGATAAATTAATCAAGTTAGGTGAAATTAATTAATCAACTAAGTGTTGCTGGAACTCATAATAATTCATAGGTACATGTGTCAAAAATAGAAAGACAAAGATGAAAACGAAAACGTTTGGGTGATTCTTTGTTTTTACATTGCCTTATTTGAATTGGAGGGGTTGTTAACATCCCCTTCAAGTTTTCCCCGGCTAGCTAAAGCTCCCATTTTTGGTGCCAGATTTTTAATGTAAATTGTCAATTGACATATTTCCGCTCCTTTTTTAATCCTAAAAACAAACATACACCGGGATAGGAAAGATAAAGGTGATCCCAAAGAAAAGTTAGGAAATAATCACATTTCATGATGGGAAATTACTATTTTATATAATGAGAGCATTTTTAGTGCTATAATAAGGTGTTTGGCTCGCTAAAAAAATTGCGAAATATCAATTTCCCCCCCCCTTCCACCCTATGTTCAGTATTTTCGCACTTTTCCTTCCTTCCTCACATATGAACCTCCATAGGTGACGTCATAAAATGGGAATGTGGTACTTATTTTGGTACAAATGGAATAAAAAACTCTAAGCTTACCTTTGGTACCAAATTTAACGGAATCGGATACCACATCATAGTGCGAAGTTCACACGCCATAGAAAAACGTTTTATTGTTTAAAAAAATTGGCCGGTAGAACTAGGGTTAATTGTCTGCCAAATTAATCATGTAAGTAACTTTTTAATACGGTACGCCTATCTACTATGAACTAAGGATCAACCTGGGACCCCTCTGATTATAACCCAAATACCTAATAACCACGTTACTATGCTACCATAAAGGGAAGATATAAGAACATTGAATTTATGTATATACATATGTCCTTTCAATAATATATTAGAATAAAATGGACAAATTCATACCAAAACGTGAAGGGTTTCAACAAGAGGTTTTTTGAACTCTCTATAAAAAATTGAAGTGAAAATAGGCTACTACTTAGTGCTTGTTTAGTCCTTTCTTTCTGAGGTTAAAACTTATCTTGGTTGTTTTAAACTTTGAATTCCAACTTAGGCTGATGAATCTTTTACTTTATACAACTTCAACAATCAATAATTTTGTCAGCAACAGGTGTAACTGAGTAAATGTTAACGATATTTGCACAATTTACGTAACTTAATACAGTAGTTTTGTGTTAATCACTCTCAAATGAAATAAGGGTATTTGTGAAATTATTCTCCTGAAACGTAATAGTTTGCAATCTTACAATAAAGAGATCCTTTAAACTATTATGTTCAAAAACAATAAAAATAATAATAAAATAAAACCAACTGGCGCGATTCAAACTGATAAACGTAGGCTCGTTTTTGCCGTGCTCAGCGGCCGGATCGTCGCTTAGACAGTCAAGACATGGTAAAAGGGACACATATCGCTAAAATGCATATTTTTGTTTTATAACCACTACTAACATGCATCTTGTATTTACCGAATGCGTGCGCTTCACAATTAATAAAAAAGGCAGCAAAAAGAGACAATACTTGACCTAATAAAAATATAGTAAAATACTTTTTGTCCAATTTTTCCGAGGCCTATTACTACTAAATTTATCAGAGAGGCTCATATTTGAAACTTTTGAATTATATCACATAGTTATACACTATTATTTATTCTCAATTATAATTAATTTACAGGAAAAAAAATACTGTTCAATCTTATTGGAAAATACTGGGAGCAATTCCTGCCAACAAAATCCCATAAACCACAGCTTTTTTATAGTTTCATTGAAATTCACTTTCTATTTATAACAGTTTTAATGCATATGTTTTATACAATTAACTGAATTTTACAGTATATGCAACCGTAAATTTGGTTGACCTTGTGGATAGGCCTAATAAGTTAGGATGTTCGTCAGTGCTTTTTAATTCTCTACACATCACAATCTCTGTAATAATATAGAGTAATAATATTTTCAGTGTTGGATTGAATCAGTTTTTTACAGTAACTGTAATTTGTAATAGTTTAACCAAAGAAATACAATAAACAAACAAAAAAACTAAAAAATTTAAATATTTTTAGTGTGGTTATATCGTCCTCAGATACACTAACACATTGTACTATTAAACTAACTTCGACCAGACTTTAGAGCCCCCCCCCCCGTGTTGATCAGCGAGGAGATGAATCTCCGCAGTACCCTTGATCGTAAGCTCACTAAATAAGCAGCCGGGCGGTGGTTTTCAATACAAGCAAACAGACGATTGCAGATTGGTCTGTTTGAAGACTTTCATTGGCGTTTGGGTATGATCCCCAAAGTGTCAAAATCTATTATATCTAAAAATTGGAATGTTATTTTTGCTCAATATTTGGTATATGAAAAGAGCTTGTTGATATATATCATAATAGGCCAAAAAATCAATTTTCGATTTCGTCGCCAAAATGGTCGCTGGGCCTGTTTTGGAAGACTCAATGACGATATGAGAGCCTTGGCACTTGCACATACATCCCATCAAGTACCGTGGAAACAAACTTGCGTTTGATGGTAGACGCACTAATGCTGTTGCAAAGCCTATTCATACTGTGTGCTAATTATTGATTGTTAACCACTAAACGGCGGTTTCTTGTTTTCTTATATATCATATCATATCCTATTTATTTCCATTATCATACGTATCTAAAAAACACAAACCAGAGTACATACAATGACATGGAGGAGGTGGACGAAAGGCCAATAAGGCCAGAAGATGAAAACACCCCATTATAAGTATTGCACATAAACACAGAATATTTATCTTAAAAAAAAAAGAAAAAAACCAAAACCTACCTACTTCCTAACACATTCCCCTTAACACCCGACTCTCCCTTGCCCCCAAAAATTAAATTATTTATAATTTGATACAGATTTGATTTGAGCATAAATTTTGAAATGCTTGGCTGTTTTTTGAGTCGTTTAAAATTGGCCAACGTCAGAGAGTTCCAAAGGGTTGGTCCCGATTTTCTAATAGCTTGAGCCAAAAAACCCTTTTTAAGTTTGGGGATACTATATCCTGAGCATTTATTGTGTGGTCAATGTGTAATTCCAAATGTGTTTAATAAAGTACTTGCTAAAGTTTTTCTCAGGAAGTTGCATTGTGTATGTTTGTACATAAATACTCCTAATTCTAATTTTATAATATCAACCATTAAGTACTAAAATGAAGAAATATGGCCCCGGAGTGACACCCGGGGGGGTGGGGGTGTCTAGAAACACAGACCTCGAAACAAATCAGACCTCAGACCCGGACGTGACTTCAAAATGGTAGGAAATCGTATTTTCTGTACTAAAGCGGACACACGCTTCCTTAAACATGGGGGAACTGGCCCTGGATGTTTTGATTTTTTGCTTGAAGAATTTTAAGTTACAAAATGAAAAAAAGTCCGATAGAAAACAAATCCTGCTATTCTTCCAGGCGTGACAGGGGAGATTGCCATGGACTTGGACCCCGACTTGTACCAAATGGACGTGCGTTTCTAAATCCATACAAAACCCCTTTCACTACTTGCTTGCCGCTCACCAAGCATATCATTTTGAACTTCAAACTCCATTCACCAAGCCGCTTCAGATAAAGGTAGTTCCAAAAGTCCAATTTTATAAATTTAACCTTTTTTAATTTTTTAGTTTTTTGAAATTTTTTATTAATTAACTGCAAGTTTAAATCGGTCTATCTACTTACTACTATTCAATAAAACATGGTCTTGGAAAACTAAATACCTCAAATACTTAATACCCCCGCCCTCACCACACACACCGTTTTTGTAAAACGGTTGGCCATGATTATGAAGTTTACCATACCACTTTGGTAATTCCAAATTGTATTTCTACTAAATTTGCATGCATGGGAAATTGTCTTAGTAAGCGAACGTTCAAAGGTTTTTGCCGTAAGGGAGGACAAAACCTCCTCCCGCACCCCTCGGCCATATCGTCCCTTCTTTCTTTTTTCGACTGTCGCCCCCGCATTTAAAGCGTCAGAACACCAGGGCAAACTCCTCCGTGTCACGGCACGGTGAGGTCTACTTGAATTTAAAAAAATCACCCCAAAAAACCTAGTCCTCACACATTCCCTGTATTTTTTAACTCAAAATAGACATTGCTTATATTATGCACCATCGAGAAATCAAGTTTCTCATGATTATTACTTCATTAAAACCATACTATGGACGTCAAATCACAACACCTTTAAAATGGTTCAGGGGGAGGAAGTTTAAAGTACAATTTCATGCAGATGGTGCATACTATTTTTGAAAATCAAGATTATGCATTTGATCGTTTTTCTTATATGCTAATGTGTTTTGTTTACCCCCAACCTTGGTATAGACACTTCATTTGTGCTTTCAGACCAAATGGTTGAGGAGGAACTATATCCATGATTCCTTATAAGGTCATTGACCTTTCCTTGAATATCTGACCAACAGCGCTGCCCGGACAACTTTTTCATATAATTCACACTTGAGCCACAAGAATATCAAATAGTCCGTGTATTAGAATTTTTCAAGGTTAATCGCATATGGCCCCCCTCTACTAACAAGCTAATAGAGCCAAAAGGTTGAAATGCGGAGGAATATGCATAACCTCGTGTCCTTTTCCTTCAGGGATTACGCGGGTTTCGCAACCGATATGCTTGCGCATCTCTCGGTGATGCGTGACGCGTTAAGTAAAATTACGCGTTTTGCAGAAACATGCAAACCAAATATAACTTTGCACTTTTTGGCCTCATTCGTTGAATAACGAAAAAAGTAAATCCGTGACCCCCAATTTTTTTATTTTATTTTTGTGACGCATGTGGTTGCCCCTACATAATTAAAAATATAAAATTTACCGAACGCGTTTTTTTCTGCCTGTGATCGTTTAACTTCATTTTATCATATTTCCCATAGAACTGTGTACAAATTTTGGCGAAAATGTGTTTTTCATAACGTAAATATCTCGAAACCAAAGTCCGTGACCCCCTCATTTTTATTACAATTTGAAATCACACCAAATGAAAATACCTTATAATCATTTTAAAGAAAATTCCATGAATAATTCATCATGTCGGCATCCACCTAAAGTTTGGTTCATTACCCAGCATAAACAGTGAATTAAATATTAAAAGTTAAGCCACATGTCGTTGCAAATAAGGGAATGTTTCTAAGAGCGGAAAGAGTCTCTGTTCACCCCTGACATCTACATTGTATTTGATGCACTCAAGTTTGATTTTCAGTGGAATTATTTGTCGTTGTTTGTTGTTAAAATAGTCCATGTATAACTAGGAAGTCTTCAAACATCCATTCCATAACCATTTCCATACCCTACCATTCATTTGGTATTAATTCATTTGGTATTTGATATTTCCCTTCCACGCTATTTGCAATGTTCAAGCGGACTTTCCGACACACTGAAAGAAAAACATTAAGGAAATAGGTTCATGATCTGACTATTTGGAAAATTTGATATTTAATGTGAAAGCTTAAGTAACGTAGATTACAATATAAATCAAAATACTTGAAAATTGTCCACATGTGTTGAGTATTTTCCTTTTAATTTCGTCCCATAGCTTACGCGAAAACGATTCCGACAATCCACATCGCAGAGGCAAATGGTGACGCCAAAGTGATGACCATCAATCGCAGGTGTTGGCCACTTTCCTAATTCGGTGAACTGCGATCGATGTTTTTGTATAATCAATAATAAATTAAACACAACGACATGAAACAAAATATGTCTTCTGTAACTTATTTTCAATTTTTATTATTATTTTCATTAATCCATCACATATTAGAGTGTCAGCACTGACAAAAAAACAATTCGAGTCACACGATGTTTTCTTTCCTGTAATTGAGAACTCGGTGAAATATTAATAGAAAAGCATCCCTTCCCAGCTGTCGCAAAATCCTAAAATATTTCGTCAACACCACTATAGTAAATTCAACCCACGTGTCGCCTCTAGTACTTCTTCGAGTGAATGAAGGGGGCATGTTGTCAGTTGGGTGGAAATTAAAATTCCACGTTAACCTATTGACACATGTAGTCCGATAGCAGAGAAAATCAATCCTATTCTTTATAAGAAAAGCATTCAACTCAACGTAAGCGCATTTAGAGCTACATATCTCTCAAAAATTCGACTATCGTCTTGCTTCAGTGTAATTCCCAATTTAATGTCCACTGCTTTGACGAAACAAAAGTCTTTGCACTCGCTTTCTAAAATGTCAACATGAAAACCAGATTATCTTAGTTTTGTTGCTAAACAGTGAATCGGCCCATATTTTCTTTTTCCTGTCTCCTCTCCCAAGTAATCGTACGCTGTCCAAACTTTTCTCTGTGACTGTGAGTTGAAATCTACTATAAGCTCATGGCTTATAACCCATTCGCTAGATTCAATAACTCCCAAAATTAGTGTTTGCATAATGTAGTGTAACTTTTCTTGCATACACAAAAATCTATTTTCCACCACATTGGCATCACTTTGACGTCCGAGGAGAGCAAAATGTGGCGCTTTGATCAATGAAGCATGCGAAAAATCCCCCCGTTTTCTTCGTATTGTTCTAAAAAGCAAAAATTAAAATGCCTCTATTTTGTTAATTTACATCAAATGTAATTATTTTTTTGTCGGGAATTTGTGATGTAAGTATATTATTTTATAATGTAAGTCAAAAAACTGTGAGCTGACAAAAATCTTGACATATTTCCTTTAATGTTTGCCAAGTTACTATTTCCCAATCTGAGTAGAGGAAAACACTGGCAAATATTTTAGGTATTTATTTTTTTTTTAAAAAAAAGATGGATTAGTAAACAGAACTTTTTGTAGTTAACATACATTTTATTCAACGTTGATGGTAAACCTCCTTCAACGATCTAAGGCAAACTTGGAATGGTGTAATTTGCAGGGAGCGTTTAACATAATAAGCCTTTGTTTTCAAAACTAGTGAACCGTATCAAACAAAAATTGGACAGGATGTACGAAACTTGTTACAATTCATCTGCTATAAAATTTGAATAAGCTCATTAATTTTAAAATAATAGCACCAACTCGAGGATTGCATTTATTTTGGGACACTTCTGTATTGTTTTTTTTTGTTTTCATTCAATTAAATCATTTATTCGGCGCTAACGATGACAATGAATACAGACGCCCGAATATTTTCAAAGACCATTCGTGACGAGTAAGATACGCATTTCTCCTCGGTCCTGGCATACTAGTTTAGCATGCGGCGGTTGTTGAACGTACTTGGCTGTTTCCTATAGTATGTGAGCCTGTGAAAACAATGCCAAAACATATCCATAATTGGCGTAAAGTAAATGTTAAATTTTTGATAATTAAAAAAATCCTTGGCTTCACGAAGGGGCGGGATCAATTATGTATTAAGGGTATATTACGCCAGAGAGCCTTTCAAAAGACTTTGTGCGTGCGTTCGCTCCACCCCTACCCTCCTATCCCCCCATAGTCCCAAGTGCCTGTTATCATAAGATCAGCGTTTCTCTACCGAAAGACTTCGTAATTTGTCTTCTTTTCTGCTTCTTGTGATTGAACACAGATATTGTGATTGCTGCAGCGACATGCCTTAATATCAGATTCTGTATTGGCACTGTGGATAGTCAAGACAATGAAAGCATGCGACATCATCTTTGGTGAAGGCAGTCAACCTATAAAAATCAATGGCGTAAGTAATGCAGTCCTTCTTAAGGGAATCATTTCGGGGAATTGAAAATCGAAGATCGCCATGATTACGTAATCGGTTGATACGGACTGTGAGATCGAAATTGGACGTTGAATGTAGAGCTGATGGAACGCCAATTACTTTCACAAATTTCCAAGAACTTGCAAGCAAGATCCACGCGAAACCGTGTCTTCAGAGTACTGTGTAACCCTGAATTCCGATGGATGACTTTACGTTGGTTCACATCTCCATACGCACGATACAAGAAGGCAGAGCACTTTTGCCATACTGGTAATCCACTGAATAATTTTGGTACTTAAATGCAAATACGGTTCACAATGTGTTGTTGCATTGCGGTGAAGATTTGTTTTTCACATTTATATTTTATGGCCAGAAAAACAGTATTCTCGAAAAACATTAAAATCTTTCATCCAACATATTTTGCATGATATTTGCCCAAAATACTCTCCCTGTATAGATTTTTTCACCAAGACGGCAGTGGTATTTCTACTAATGGTAATCAATATGAATTGGGTTGAGCCTGACTCCTGTTCACACAATATGTCTCTGTTTTCCATCATTAACATTGCAAAAAGTTTAGAGAGGCCGGTATTTCATATGAATTCTACTATATAACCATCTATCAGCTAACCACTATTAATCCGTGAGTGCATTGGCCAAAGCCCTCATTATTTGTCTTTCAACTCGAACATAATACTTTTCATTTCATCTTTCTTTTAGATATTGATGAGTGCGTGGCAGGCAACAATTTATGTACTCATTCCTGCTTCAATTATCCGGGAAGCTATTCGTGTAAATGTCCAAGAAGGTCATACCTTGATGATACACACAATTGTACTGGTACGTATTACAATATACATATCTTAAACCGGTCAAAATTATCATCTGTCTATATTTATCATATAACAATTACGTAATAAAGGCTGGATGGCCTATTGTTCTCTTATCTTGAACAAGCTTCATTACTGAAATAATTGTTTTATAATGCATTATTACATTGATATTATTGTTTTCTTTCGAAACGTTAAGATCTATGTAGTGCATTTGACATAGACGCTCCGTTGCAAGGAGACGACCGCTGTTTTACTTATCCGTCGAAAGCCTCCTGGTCACAAACGGCGGATCTTTGTGCGATGAAAGGTCTGCGTGAAGTTACTCTGGATGATGTCACCAACTGGAACGTAACTAAGGTATAGCGAACAGTCATGTTATTATCGAAAACCAGACAAAACGGCCATTATTCACATATTAAGCATAACCGAATTATTTGTAAATGTTCCCTTAATTATGGAGCAAACTTTTTTATTTGGTTGGAACCAACTCTGCGCATCGAGATTCTCATCCTTTTCTGCCTTCTTTTTGTACTATAATTTCTGCGTTGTACATGGTAAAAGATTTGTTGTAAATATGATTAGTCTCATTGTTATATTTTGTGTGCGCTACCTCATATTTGCGCTGTGAACGCTATTTTGGCGTGGGCGAGATTCATATTTGTAGGAAATATACTAAATTATTAATTTCAGGAACGACTGAACGACAATTTCCTCCAGCAAATTGACTGATAAAATATCGCCGTAACCAAGCATATTATATTTACTCATTGTGTGTAGTTTATATCAACAGAAACCGGTTCGCCATCCGGAACGGACCGGACGGACTCGGCGAGTCTCCAGCGGTTGACGTTTGAAAGACATCCCTTAAAGCAATGATGACTTTGGAAAAATATCAAGGATTTTGTCTGATTATATTATTAAATACAGGTTAATGCATTAAACACTTTACCACCTTATGTCAACACTGCAGATGGATTCAAATGTAATTCCGAAAGAAACTGAATGGATATGGATTCGATCAGAGAATAACAATGCTAGTAATATCAGTACAGAAAAAGTAACGTCTGAGACAGAATCAATGTGTACGACAGTGAACATTGGGAATGATACGGACGCTATCATGGTTGATGTGAAAAATTGCAGTGATTTGGCGTCTGCTATGTGCGTGAATGGTGAGCGTTTCCATGTAACTTAAATTCAAGGAATTGATGTTAACTTGTCAGTTTTTTCTATTGACTTTTTCACATTTTTAAGATTTTTAAAATAGGCACACATACGTTAGTTCCTTTAAGAGAATCAAAAACAGTTAATGCAATGTCGCCAAGTACAACATAGGAATCGTTTTGGTGGGCTTATACATATGACGAATAAATCATGCAATTGTTTCGTAAAATACAGTAAGGCATTGTATCATTATCTTCCGTGTCTAAACACGACTGTATTGTATTAAATGCCATAACATTCTATAATTGTATGCAACGGTTTATTCTTTAGATTTTCGATGAAATTCGCTGCGAGGAAATTTGGCTTCACAACATGACATTCACGAGAGAATCGACGTCCCTCATTGGATACATTCAATCTTTGAATTATCCACCATGGTATAACACCGGCTCCAGATGTCTCATTAAATTCTTCGGTCCAGAAGAAATGGTTTATAGGTAAAATAATATCTTAGATGTTCAGTTTCATTCTTAAAGCTAAACCAGCATTGTCCTTGCTGCCGTTAGTTTCTCTATGCCTTACTGCTAATATTATCAGTACACTTTAATGTATTTCACAAAATACCGATGAAATCACTCTATTTAACTTGCAGACCAATGACACACTAGCATTCCTATGTCCATATATTTTAAAACTTTGAAGTCACGAAAAGACGTACCTATATACTTTGAATGGTTTTGATGGCCACACCCTTGAATGTATGTATCTATTTTATAGTTGTTACCTCAATTTCATTCGATATTTTAACTTTATGATTATCACCACCTTTTATCATCTTTTAATAATTCCAAATAGCCAAATGTTTATATTTATCCACTATCTGCTGATGAAATTGCCCAATACATCAGAAAAGTTGGAAATACAGCAACAACATCGCATCTGATGGAATCAGTAACAATCCTTCTTACAGCAATTATTCCCACCATCAGGATGTCCTTAACGCCCATATTTTTTTAATTACTCATTTTTCGACTACTTGCATTGTCCCATCCTTACTAAAAGGAGGCCCTTATTGTTATACCGGTCTTCAAAGCCGGTGATAAGCCGACTTTACTAATTACAGACCAATTTCAATCCTACCAGGCTATCTCCAAACTACTTGAAAGGATTGTTAAGTGTGTATTTGGACTTCATATCCGTCACAATAATACTCACCTCGCAACAATTTGGTTTTTTAGGCCTAAACGTCGGAAATACATGGCAATTAATGGGCTGATTGCGCCATAGCCAAAACTCTTGACCAAAACTTTATGATATTTATTCAGAGGGCCTTGCCAACATGGATAAAAATGACCTCTATGGTAGAAAACAAAGGATTTCCAGTCAACAAAACATCTTATCTAAACTACAAATGTCATATTGGAGTTCCACAGGGATCTATTTTGGGACCCCTATTCTTATTATATATCAATGACCTCCCATCATGCTCCAAAAATACCCCATTTATTTATTTGCAGACGACACAAATATTTTATTTCAAATCATGATCCAAACATTGGAAAAAACAATTATAAATACTGAATTAATCAAAATTTCCAATTGGTTTTTTAAAATAAATAAGTTATCTCTCAAAATTAAAAAAACTCATGACATTGATATTTAAACATAAAGCACAGTAACAAACCCAAGAAATTACCACCTAAGCTTAACATAGATAATAATAATTCAGCAAGTTGAAACTACTAAATTTCTAGTCCTACTCTTTGATTACAATTTATCAGGAATCACAACAAAACACAACATGTTTCTAAAATAGGTCTAATACAATGGTATAATTGTACGGTTCGTCCGTTTAATCCCATCTGATATAAAATATTATATAATTCTCTTATTCTACCCTTATTTTTCTTATGGGCAATGGCGGCACATGATATGGGCTGACTCCAACAATGCCAATCTTGACTCGTATTCTACTCAAAAACGAATTATAAGAAACATGTACTAAACTCTTATATGGCTTGTATACTGACCCCTTTTTTGTCTTTTAAACACTTGAAGATTTATGACATATAACAAATACAGCTTGCATCTTTTATGTTTCGATATCATCATGATCTCATCCCCAAGAAACCTCATTATCTGATGAACCTTCTTTAACATTGACACACCTTCTATCACTATATCTAGACATGCCCAAGACTTTTAATCCAGAAAAACGAACACAGTTTTGCCAGAAACACCCACGTTCTCAAGGACCTACTATTTTGGAAAAACCTAACTGATCACCTAAAAAATTCCCCTTCCTTTGCGTCTTTCAAACTAACATTAAAAAATAAACTCATCAGTTTCTACAGACAAACAATGACCATCTCTCCATAACTCTGTTATCAATTCTGCTTTCAACTTTTGGTTTTCAGTTGAAAAATTTTCAGTCGTTATACTTGTTATTCTGTCCGTCCTGTCTTGTTATTTTGTGAGTAGGTTTAGTCTACATCGTCTACATCGTCTTGTCCTGTTTTGTGTTTGTTCCTCGTTTGTTAAATGACCCCGAGTCTATGATTGTCTGTTTTAAATCCCAGGACATTCCCCACACTATCTTGCTTCATAAAATATACAAATTTCTTATTAAAATTTCCCTTTGCAAACTATACTTATTGTATTTGTTATTATCGATTTTACCAACTAGAGTTCCTGGGAAATGTATGTTCGTCATCTTATTCAATAGTTATTACTGTAAATTTTTTTCAAAGGGGAAATACAATTTCCCACGCTATGCGTTAGCAGTGTTCCTATTATCAACTCAAACATTTGCGTATCAGGCCATAATTTATATTCTATTATTGCATATTTGTTTTGTTTTATTATGCATAATTATATTGCTATAGGGTATTATGTGATTGTTTGAGAGAAATAAATTGACTTGATTGATTTGATTTTTTAACTTTTCTGATTGTTAACGTTAAGTTTTCAGGTTTCGTTTCCTTACGCATGAATCTTCGGAACGAAGAAGACAAGTAGTGGTAAATGCCAACGACGCCTTGCAGTTAACCGACTACATACCCGAAGAAAGGGCGGATAAATAGAGGACTATTGTGGTGATCAAACGATGGGCGTCATAAGCAGATCCAATGACGTTTGGAATGGAACTTGACCATGGTGATTTAACAGCTGACATGGACTTTGAGATTGGTCTTGTGGCCTTTTTTGAGGCAATTGGTAAGTGATTGAATTGTATTATGGTATTGCAATTGTGAGAAACGTGAACATGAGATACAAGTAATTCAAGTTTACATCTATCCATTAAAGAATAAAAATAGGACTGTGGAGATGGAAAGGAAAAGAGTGTGGCTTGTGGCAACATTACAAAATAAATATTATAAAAAATAAAACATTATTACGGAAAACTGCATCAGATAATTGAACTGGGATATATGCAAATATAGTAAAAATGTACACATGAAAATCGCTTAATAAATCGAGATTTTGCTACCAATAGAAGGGGATATTGAACTTATTGATCTGGATATCTGAAGCAATAAATTATTGCATGGGGTTTTTGGCATTCAAGCGAAGATCGATTGTAAATCCTTAATATAGTTTGAATAGGTTCTTGCTCAAAGTAGTATTTATACATTACAATAAGTGCTCTCAATTAATATCTACATTCCTTGCACCTTTGAAGAGGGAAATGCGCTATCTGCATCGCTTAAAATTCTTGGAGGATATTAAAACTTCAAAAATTTCAAATTATATTATTATTGTATTTTTGTGTGATCCCTTGTTTTGATAGTGAAAACAAATCTGCACAGAAAGTCGTCGGTGACGTCATTTCCATACAGATTGTGTTAATATGTAGAGTATTGTTTGTTATCACTGAAAATAGGTACAGTAAGTAGAATCTTTCGGGGGGCGGGGGGGGGGGGGGGTGGGGGGGGTGTGAATTGCAAATGTAGTACAAGTGCACACCTACTGATGAAAGAGTGTTGTGGTCTCAATGTGGTGGTTTGTGTGTGAATATGTGCATGTGTTGATTTGTCTTCACTTGGTTTCACCGATTAGCTAATCTCTAAACCTACAACTTTGTTCGCTTTCCCAAATCGATACATTTCTTTGGTAGGGGCTTTGTTAAACGAAGATATTCTGAAAACTTATTTCGACCCACAGTTAACACAATATTAAATCTCATGATCTGGTTTCAAAGATGCTGAACATGACCGTTTGTCATGTTTCGAATGTGCGAAGGAATCTTGCAACGTGGCTTGTGACGTAAACAAACACCCATAACAGAGTTTCCTGGATCATTTGCATCTTCACCTAATTTCCCATCATCAATACCGCCCTTCACACTTGGTCACTGGGTCCTACAAGGGGAAGAGGAACCTTCATAAAGTTTCATTCTCTGATTTTCGCCGGTTTAAATTGCAACGATGCAGTGCACCTTGTTGAAACGACATGATGAAGCCCACTTTCATTTTATTTGATGTGGATAATGATCGGGGACTTTGTGCCGGCTCCTTCATTTGATGTTTCTGACACATCAACGTTGACAGTAGTTTATTCTACTGGATTGGATTCGACGTCACTTGGTTTCAAGGCAGATTACGATATGCAAGGTAAATGATGCAAAAGATTTAAAGTGATTCTATAACGGTTCTTCGTTGTCCCGGACTCGCTATGGTAAGTGGCAGCAGTAATTTAGTACTCTCTAATCAAAAGAGTGAAATTCACTCTTTGAAAGTGACTACAGGACCCATTCCGAAATTCACACTTTTGAGAATAGTTTGGGTCAAATTAGTTTTGATAATTCACAAAATTAGTTTGTAAAGTTTTGTAAATTATCAAGAGTAACATTTTTACTCAAAAATTAATCGTTATTTGTCGACCTTTTAGGCAGGACTTTAATGACCGTTGCAACTGTCCCAACGTCTTGCCGGAGAATTCTAGACCCTTTAAAAACAGTGTGGTGGTCATTCCACTTGTGGTTTTTTTGCAAAACGTTCCAATGTGTATCCATTCCATATTGTCTTATGAATTGAATCTGTTCGTTTGCTGCATTAAGTCTTTATGTGTAGTGTAACAGGCCCCATAGGATAGACCGTAGTCATGATTACAGGATTAACCTTTGGTGCTGGAGGTCCAGGTTGTGAAGTATGTCTAGTCCCGCCGGACTAATAGTCCACATACAACGGAAAAATAGGGCACTCGATTTACTTGACTGCATTAACGCAACATTAGTTTTACGTTTATTCCGTTATCGTATATGGAACCCCGACTATAGCTCCCTCGGCGGACTGGCGTTCACCACCTGGTTCGATTCCCGGCGGGACCAATTGGAGGGATTTAATGGAGGCACTAAATTCTGGATTTAAAGGCGCAACGAGAGATTTCAGTACCAAGATATCCCCGAAAAAAATTGGAAAAGCCCTGATTTTTACCACTGATGCAAAGCTTTCATCAATATTATCCCCATTCTGAAAGGATTAGGTGAGAAATATTTCCTTTTTGAGCCTATGCATTATATCGAAATGAAGCAAAATTAGGGCCAAATACAAGGTAAGAAATCTTTCAAGTGTTCCTAATCTATAGAAATCACTACATTATGCACCTTTATCTGACAAGAGCTATTGAGTAAAATTTGGAATTCGTCTCCCCATGGTACAGTGGGACTTGGGGAACTGAACTATGAGATACCCTCCTTCGACCGTCGGGCCCTATATACAGGGAGTCATACATGTGCAGGCAACTCAGTCAATTCGAAAAGAGTAGGGGGATACCCCGGCTGTCCGATCCGTCCGGTAAAATTATTAGACTCCAATGGAAATAAGCTTCCTGTAGAGGCTTTCTTGGGTTTATCCAGGACAGCCGAATTATACAATATTAAAATCAAAATTTGAGCAACAATTTGAAAAGTCAGAAACTAAATGTACCAATGTGCGTATTGATACCAAAAATCTTACGTCATACTGGGGGTGTTGGGGGGACGAGGGACTCTGGATCTACGGTGCCCCTTAATCTAACTCTCCTTCTGAACTGCTATCGATATCGATGTTCCCAACCCTTGATAATATGTGGAATGTGTGCACTGTTTATTATTTCGTTGAATAAAACCTTTACAGGACCCTTCCTGGGTGCGGCTTCAGACACAATCCTTCCACGGAATTCCAATGTCATCTGGACAGCGCAGTATTTGCTTCTCAATGCTATCACAATCCTACGTGCATCAAGAAGGTACTTCGTGGACTATTGTGACATCGCCAGGTACTTACATCGAGCTTCAATTCCTTGACTTTGATCTATCCATCTCAAAAGAATTGCCTTTCCTGGAAGGCTCATGGTTTTCGATGGTTCTTCGAGAGGCAGTGACTTAATTGATAATTTTTGCAATGAACAGTTATCAGAAATGCAATATTATCTAGCCGAAATGAAAAGTTGGGAATTTAATCCGCCAACCGCAGAAGATGGAAGAGGGTTCTATGCCGAATACTATGATCGTGTCTTTTCTCCTTCAAGTGTGCTGTGGAAAGTGGAGCAGGTGATAGAAAGCTAATAATAGCTCGTTGATTACGTCAGACTTGCAGTGTGAGACGGTACGGGAACCGAGGATGACAAGCATTAATTGAACTGATTTCAGAGATTTCCCGAGGATGGCCGCCCTCAAGTTCAAAACTGATTTTGTTTTGTTTTTTGCATATACATAATGCTTATTCACACTACAAATCATTATGTGAAATAGCTATGCTCAAATCAATGTCCTTCATCGGATCCGGAAATTTCTTGGTAACTATCATATGGTGTTCTTACACTACACATAAAAGTTTAACAGAAAAATGTTTACTTCATGAAAACTCCGATTCACTTGAAAACGTATCCGTATAGTGACCATCTTTAAACTTTAGTGGAGTTTTTATTAACAACAAAATTATTTTGAAAATCGTGAGTCTCCCTTTAATTCTTGTGGTCTTGTACCAAAACTCGAACTAATGGTCTCGGATTCGTACCTCCGTCAAGATTAGTACTCATACTTTTTTTCCCGTAACCACATTAAAGTCTGGTTTACGTATTAATTGATCTTTCCCTAAAAGATACCGATTGTGAAGATGGATATTACGGATGGCGTATATAGCAATTGCAAATGTTACGCGTTATACAAATTGTCGAGAATTACGCTTGGAACGATGCTCAACGATTGCGTGACGGGTGCAAATTGGTGACCGTCCGGAACTTTCATGAAGTAATTTCATACAGAAAATGCCTTGTCCTGATTGTTTACAGGCAATCCAAAGACTTACCTAGGTAAAGTATGGTGTACATAAGACATTGAGCCAAACTGATAAGTCTATTCCCGGTATATTAAAAAGTACCATTAAACAATGCAGTAGCTGGGTTGTCGCAAGTTTGTCTCTTGTGGTTATTCGGTGTTCGTTAAGAGCTAAATTGTTGTAAATCACAAACAAGTTCATTGTAATTGTCCATTACACCAAAATTGGATTTGCGTGATGCCGATTTCAAAGAATCAGCAAAATGCTGGCAAGCAAGGGGCCCGTAATTGTGCCAGTTTAACTTCTATAAATAAAGGATGTCGTGTCTATCTGAGAACCGGCGTTAACAGATCGTGAGCAAGGAAGGGCGCATTCTTTGATGATGGGTCGGATGAGTTATAACTGACTGGTATATGGCAAAGAAAGAACTGACAAAAAAGGTATTTATTGGAAATACACTCTGAGAAAAAAAGTGGCGAAGAGGTTCTAAACTTGTCTTCTATAACCGTAAGGTTATTCACGGAACCTGAAAAAGAGTTCTGTGACTGCTGTATATCACCTTTTTGTCTCAGATTTTAAGAAGCATCTTGAAAAATGCATTCTCCATTCTCTCCTTTCCATATAGAGGAAACTGACTGACTAAAAACTGACTAAAATTAATTGTATTTCCAGCGTTTGCTGGTGTGTTGAGACCCAGCCTGATGGGCGATCATCTGGATGATTGTGAACATTGTTTCTATTAGACACATATCACTCAACTGCCAACTGGGCATGACTTTCGTGTGCTTCAAAGAGGCATCAGTTCATCTGCAAGAAAGAAGGCAAGGTATTTGGCTCAATTTGCCATACTGTATTCACATTGTGTCTGGGTTATTAACATTCGACATGCGCTAGGTAGAACCCCAATGTAGTAAATGAAGAAATTAGGAGGTCGCTTCCAGAACAGCAGGACGAATGTGACACAAATCAAATTTTAAATGCTATTTGTTACATTTTCATTAAAGATTTTTGACAAAAATAATGTTTAATTTTGTTTTCGTAGTATTGATCGGGAAAAAGAATGAAACCACTGAAATACTTTTTCCCAAGGTAAGTTAAACTTTATCTCGATTTGATTTCTCAGAACAGTAAGGAAAATTGAACTGACATATCTTTCTGGAATGGTTCATTATCATACTTTCATGCACCAACTTGGCAATAGGTGTACTTTGTGAGACATGTGTTAAACACTAATACCACACACTTGCCCTGGGATCTTGTAACTGTTGGATAAAGATAAAGAAGATCAAGTTTGAAGTGTGCAAATGGAAATGGGCTGGATTCTATTGAAAGGGCTGCTTGTCTAGAATTCACTGAATCTCGACGGCAGGCTTCATGCGAGTTCGATTTAACAGGTGATTGGTAGTCCGTTCATACCTCGCTCCACTGTGCGTTGAGTTGCCGATATAATCGATCCTTTCTGCTGCAACTTTGCGTAGCCTCACTGCAATTTCGGTTAAAATGTATTTAACATCGTAAAGACTGCAGTTTCGGTCAACGCCACCCGCCGCTTAGTGAATGCAGTTAAATTAAGTGAACATTATGTGGTGTATCATGTAAGTGGACTATGGTCCGGAGGACCCTACTCCTGCCACACCGGTGTGACTTTAAAGAGAGAGGGGAGAGAATAGGGGGAGAGAGATACAGAAGTTGCTAACTTTCGATGCTAGAAAACGTTTACGTAATATAACCTCTTTACAATCTTGTTGTTGATCTCAATGTTGTAATGGATCCACATCTTTGTAATCTGATATGGTACATTTCCAGTGGTGAATGCATTCAGACAACCTACCCTCCAGTAGTACACCAGACTAAAAAAAAAAAAAAAAAAAACAAATGTGAAGATAAGGACCAACACGGAATTGTGAACTGTTAATGTCCCTGAAACTAACGGTAACATTCATCCTCTTGCAATCGTTTTTACAGGGTGCTAATGGCTGCACTCATTCATTTTTTAGTAAATTTGAAAGTATATAAACTTCCTTGTTTTGTATAGCAATTAAGACTCGAGGATCTCCTTTGTATTTGTTTAGAGCAGACAAAGACATCAAAACGTGTTTATTTGTTAATGCACAATCGGCCTCTTTTTGGTCCCGTCAAAAAGAAATCCTGTATTTTATTAAGGTCGGATTAGTTCACTACTTATTAACTCATGTCGGTTTGGTAACCTCAACTTTTTCAACTTGCAAACATATATTCTTTAAATACCCAGAGTAAACCATTTGGGGGAAATAAATTGTCCTTGATACAATTAGGATCAGCGAAATGAAGTAGTTTAAAATTGGACGTGGATTCAGACACCAAAAGAGCTTGAAAAGGGAGGCCAAAGGGCCGGGGTGTCCTTATTTACACTCATGCCCTCCACGATTGTTTTTATATACTAACCTTTACACAGCAAATATTGGCTACCATACATGCACGAGAACTTTATCATAAGTGAAGATTTCCTAACCTAACCACTTTCTATGACTTATTTTGAAACAAAAAATCACGTGTTCCCTCGCTTCGATTGCGACAATTGGGAGTGCCATTTCAGTATCATTTTAATTTAACTTTGTCAACGATGTGAAGACCAATCAGACGAGAATACGCAGTAATTGACTTTGGCAAACTTAAATTATATAAATAGTCGCCGTCATAATAACAAAATGAAACCTACTTTTATTTTTAAAAAGTTTGGTTAAAAGGATTCAATCTGTTTTACTAACACAAACTATAGAATATGCATATGGCAGACCCTTTATATCGTCATGAGTCTTCCAAACAGGGCAATCGACCATTTTGGCGAAATTTAGGTTTTTGAATATATGAACATATCACAGCTCTTTCATATACCCAAATATTGAGCAAAAATAAAACATTCCATTTTAGATATAAGAATTACCGTTTGGAAATCATGCCCAAAACGCCAAATGAAAGTCTTCAAACAAGACCAATCTTCATTCGTCTGTTTGCTGTACCTGAAAAACCACCGTCGACAGCTTATAAGTGACCTATCGATCAATTGGATATTGACAGATTCATCTTAACGGAGAGGCCGAGCTTTGAAAAAGTGCTCTAGTTTCGAGTTATACCTCCCTCGGTACAACAAAACACAACCACCTTTATTGAAGGATAAATATATGAGATTGAGAAAATGAGGGTTGTGCTTGAAATTATTGGTGGACGGATGGATTTTAGGCCGGAAAAGGCATTTTGGGCTGCCAAATTAAACGAAATTAATTATTTTTAATTTTTTTAAGTAAAAATATTACATCTATTTTTATGGATCCTTTTTGTTATGGATCTATGGTTCTATAATTGCATAAGGGTTCAGGTAATAGTTGTTGTGGTGAATGTGATAAAAAGGATGTTTTTTATGGAAAAATAAAGTGACTGGGGGGAAAATTCTAGACCCTTTATATATATGTACAAACAGAAATCTTTATAAAGGTCAGAGATTGATAGTAGTGCATCATGATTCAAATGGTTTTGTAAGAAATTAATAATCTAGTTTTTTTAGCTCAAAAACGTGATTGTTGACCCAAAAAACAACACCTGCACAAATTTTTGACCACAACCACCAATGTGTTTTTAAATCTTTCGAATGAACTTGAGTGGTTTCGTTTTGTTGTACAGAGGGGAGGGATTGTCGACAATTTTGCAGTCCAAAACACGCTGTTTACTATCTCTTTCTGATCACACGGCAGGCCGTGCCATGGGGGGGTGGGGGGTGGACCCCCCCCCACCAGCACATCTCAAAAAGAAGAGAAAGAAGAAAAAGAGAGGGAAAGAAAGTGAGAAGAGAGAGAGAGAGGACGAGATGGGGAAAGAGAAGATAAAACAGAGAAAGGGAAGAGAAGAAGGAAAAAAGAGAATGGTACAGTAAGATGAACTGCAGACTTTCATAATCCAAAGTATCACAAATTATTTAAAATGGATTCCCCTCAAGCCAACTTGTTTTGTTTCAACTTTAATCCAAAATAATAAAGAATTATTAATGTGACCAACAGTATTGTGATCAATAATGGTTTAAAATAAATTTAAGAAAACCACGAGCATGGCAATGGCATGGCAAACGGGAGGGTAGAATGGGCCATTCCCCCTAGTTTGGTCTACCCGGTTAGGGGAATTTTCAGTCGGGGAGCTGAAGTGGGTCAATAAAAAACAAAAAAAATTGGTAGGGACTGGCATGGTTCCCTAAGGCCCCAGCACAATCATACTGATAGGTTTCTTGCTGTGCCCATTCTTTCATTTGAATTAATTCTATCTTTACCCTTTCTTAAAGCATAAAATACAAAGAGCTCCCCGCCAGGGGCTCGCTCCTGCACTCCACCCGTTAAAGTCCATTGGCGTCGCTATATGTTTGAGTTCCCCTCAGTTAGTACAATCTTCCGTTTCAGTGAGCAAAGTTAGAAACCAGTCTTTTCTTTGAATTGATTACTATTACCCTCAAAAAGTGGCAATCTGAAGGTTCCTGAATAGCTCAAATCCAAGGGCTTCCGGGGGGCTTCGCCCCCTGGGCCCCGGCAGTAGCCGCTCCTACACCCCACCCGTTAAAGACACGTGGTCCAGTGGATCGCGCTCGGCCCTGCACGCCAAAGTGTGTGGGTTCGAGCCCCGCTAGGGCCAATGTGTGTCACCCTGGGAGTAGGTGCTTTACCTCCAATTACTCCTCTCTACCCAGGTTATAAATGGGTACCGGTATGTCCAGTGCTGGGAAGGTAACAGAATCGCTGTAGATGAGGTGTGGCGATCCCACTACGCAACATTAATGGTGGAGTCTGGCCAAAATCGCATTCAAAAGAAGGGTGGGAGATCCGTGTTCAGTGGGTACACACAGGTCCGTCCCCTTTCCTTTACCTCTGGTACAGTTCCCCTCGGCCAGTAGAAGCTAAGTCAAGCTTAGACCTATATACTGCCCGTTTTAGTGAACAAAGTTAGAAACCAGCTTCAATTCCTTGCTTTGATCCTACCATCTCAAACGAATTGCTTTCCTGGCAAGGTCATGGTTTTCGGCGGGTTCTTCGAGAGGCCAGTGACTTCATCGATAACTTTTGCAAATGAACAGGTTACAGGAAGAGCAATATTGATTAGCCGAAAATGAAATGTTTGTGGAATTTATCCCGCCAACCGCGAGATGGAAGAGGGTTCTATGCCGAAGATTATTTGCTCGTGTATTTCTCTTCAATGGTGCCTGTGAAAGTGGGACAGTTGATAGAAAGTATAATTAGCCTCTTTTATACGTCGACTTGCAGTGTGATACGGTTCGGCGAACGAGGATGACAAGCATTTACATTAATCTGATGCAGAGATTTCCCGAGGAAAGTGCCGCCCTCAAGTTTCTAAAGAAATGGTTTGTTTTGTTTGCATAACATAATGTTATTCACATTACCTAATCATATGTAATAGCTATCTCAATCAATGTCCTTCTCGGATCCGGAATTTTCTTTGTACACAGTATACTATGGTGTTCTTACACTACAAATAAAAGTTTACATAAAAGTGTACTTCATGAAAACTCCGATTCATCGAACCGTATCCAGTATAGGTGACCCTCTTTAACATTTAGGGAGTCTTTTACATTAACATACAAAAATTATTTTGAAATCGCTGAGCCTCCCTTTAATTTCTGGTGGTCTTTGTACCAAACTCGAAAGGTCTCGGATTCGTACCTCTCACGATCTAGATATCTACTCCGGTACCCACATTAAACGTTTGGTTTACGGTATTTAATTGATCTTTCCCTAAAAGAGACCTATTGTGACAGTGTGGAAATGGATATTAGGATGGTATATAGCCAATGGCAAAACTGTTACGCTTTCGACAATTGTCTGAGAATCTACGCTGGAACGATGCTCAACGATTCTGCGTTGACAGGGGGCATGCAAATCTGGTTACCGTCCGGATACTTTCATGAAGTTACTCATACAGGAAAATGCTTGTTACTTATTGGTTTACAGGCAAATAAACGATTTACATGGTAACGTCTGGTTGTACAAAGACATTGAGCCAAACTGATAATTCTCTTCCCGGGTATATAAAAAGTACCATGTAAACAACATGTAAAAATTTTAAAACAGTTGGCAGTAGGAAATAGAAAGTAAATAGTGTCAATTTCTTTCTGTAAGTTACTGTATCTAGTTTCTTTACACCGGGAATATGCGTATTGCTGACTTGCGGAGTTGCTAAAAACAACCTGTATGCAGGAATTGCATGGAGCGGGTTTGTCCGCAATTTTTGTCTCTTGGCTGGTGTTCATTCGGTTGTTCCTATAAGAGCTAAATTGTGTAACTTCACAACAAGTTCGTTGTAATTGTCATTTCACCAAAACTTGTATTTGCAGTGATGCCGATTTCAAGAAAATCAGCAAAAATGATTGGCAATTGCAAGGGCCCGTAATTGTGCCAAGTTTAAATTCTATTAAATAATGTATGTTTTGTCTATCAGACAGGGTGTACAGATCTGTGGCAAGAAGGGCGCTCCATTGGATATTTGATGGGTCGACGATGAGTTATAAGGACTGGTATATGGGCAAAGAAAGAAACTGACAAACGGTATTTATGGTAAATACACTCTGAGAAAAAAAGTGCGAAAGAAAGAGGTTCTAAATTGTCCTATACGAAAACCCGTAAGGTTCGTCAAGGAACCGAAAAAAAGAGTTCTGTGATGAGTTATCACCTTTTGTGTTCTCAGATTTTTAAGAAGCATCTTGAAAATTGCTCTCCATTCTCTCCTTCCATATAGAGGAAACTGCATGACTAAAAACGACTAAAAACTAATTGTAATTTCCAGCGTTGTTGGTGTATTGAGGTTACCCAGCCCGATGGTGATCATCTGGAGGATTGTACCTACCATGGAATTTGACCCATATCACTCAAAACTGCAACTGGGAATGACGTTTCGTGTGCTTCCAAAGAGCCGAAGTTCATTCGGCAAGAAAAAGAAGGCCAAGGTATTTCGCTCCATTTCCTAACGTATAATGGGTTTGTGGGGTTTTTGTTTGTTTATGACATTCGACAGGGATCTAGGTAGAACCCCAATGTTGTAAATGAAGAAGAACAGAAAATTAGGTCACTTCCAGAAACGCATGACATTGAAGATATGTGAGAGAACAAATCCAATTTAAATGCAATTGGTTTACATTTCATTGAAAGATATGTGAACACAAAAATGGATTTGTTCATTTTGTTTTGTAGGTATTAAATCGGACGAAAGAATGAACGAACCCAGAAACAGCAGAAAAGGCAGATAATAATTTTCAAGGTATAGAGGTTAAAACTTTATCGCTGGATTGATTTCTCTGAGAGGAAGGAAATCAGGAAGGCATTTCCTGGAAAAGCGCGTAAGCTTCACAGGAGGAAGAGTAATGGCCACAAAAACTTGGGAATACATGGTGAGGTGTGAGCATGGTTGGGCTAAAAAACAATACCAACTTGGCCACTGGGTTCTGTAACTTTTGGACCAAAGATACCCCCCGAGAAGGATCAATATCTGAAACCTGTTCAAAATGATACTACAAATTACCCCCACTTAGTACGTTCGTTTCTTTAACATTGGATAAATCAATCATGAGCCTGCCTGTGTTACCTGCCAGTTATTGAGATCAAAATATCAAAAATAGAGTACAATATGAAGGGGTCATCGGACCATCATGGGCAAGCTACTGGCTTGCCTTAATAAGCCTTTGTAAATTCGTAATAAGATAGGGTAAGAATGTGGGGGGATAGAGTAGAAGAGATAACAAACTTACGGCTGTCGATGGTACTTGGATCCCTGTATACAAACGTGAATGGCATCCCCTTCATGCTTTTAGGATGATTGTCTGCAAAGCACAGCTTGCTTTATGTCAATTGTGATGGTGCATGAAAAATCAAATTGCAAGATTGTGCCGGGCAAATTCTAGAAATGCACTGTATGGTTTACAGTAGCAATTTGCGTTGTTGTGGTCAAATATATGGATCAACTTTTCTGCTGAAAACTCTGTGCCCAGTCGACCCAAAGTTCAAGTAGCTTTCCAGTTTTTAAAAATGTATAAGTGAGGGAGAGTCTGCCGTTCGTTCAACGTAACCCGCCGGCCCGACTGACCGTAGATGATGCGCTCAGAGGGCATTGAAATATGAAATGGAAGATGAAGGTGGTAGGTATAGTGGACGGGATTGGTTGATAGGTCAGAGCGTTTTATTTTTTTAAAAAGTGATTAAAATGAAGGTTTTAATTATTTTGAAAAGATCAGCTAGCGGTTATTATTATTCCCAATTTGTATGGAAAAAGGCCACGGCGCAGCTTTCAAGAGAGATTAGTATAAAGGGACGTTGCTTCACTTCGTAATCTAGAAAACGGGGAAAAGGAGAAGGAAGCGGTAGAAAGGGGACAAATGAGGGGGGGGGAGATAAATTGGCTGGCAACTGACGGGGAGACACAATAGTGCAAGATATAAATAGGGGGGAAACTGGCCACAGGGGAGAAGGATTTCATGTCTATCAACTACACCTGCAGTACTTCACAGACGATGTGAAGATAAGAACCAACACGGCAATTGTGAACTGTTTAAAAGGCCCTGGGAAAACATAATCCGGGTAAATATTCACCATGACTAAATTGTTTTTGTTTAAGGGTGCTGTTATGAACTGAACTCATGCATTTTTAGTAAAATTGACAGACTGATATACTAAAAGATATAATGTCGGTATGTATTTGGTCACAGAAGTAAAAAAAGAACATGAAAAAGTGCTGGTGCTTATAATAATAATTAATAATACTTGAATAAACTAATAATAATAATAAATGGCATTTATATGGCGCTTCTACAGACAAACACCCCGTGCACAATCGGCCTCTTTTAGGTCCTGTAAAGAAGCAATTCTCGTATATTAAGGGTTGGATTGTTCACTCTATGGAATAGCCTTATTAACTATGTTGGTTTGTACCTCACTTTTCCAAACCTTGAAAAACAAGGCGACTGATTTGTCTTCAAACTTACGGCTTTGATAGTTCAAAACATCTTTGGGGAAATACAATTTTTTTCATGTCAAAATGAGGAGAAAACATCGGAAAAAGAAGGATAAAGAAGTAGGTTTTACAATTGGGACTTGGATAAGCAAAAACTAAAAAGGGTTGAAATGAAAAAGGAGGGTAAAGAGGCCGGGGTTGTTTTGTCCTTTATTTACGCCCACCATGATTTCTTTTTATACACGGAAGTTTAACAACAAATATTGCGATCATCATGAGAGAAACGTTATCAATAAAAGTGGACTGATGTAAATAAACCTTTATCTTATGACTTTTTTAAAGACAAAAAAAAAACGATTTAAGTGGACAATCGGTTTGCAATGCGACCACAATGGGCGGAAGAGCATGCATTTCAATATCATTTTATTGTAACTGTGTCGCGATTTGGGGAAGACCAATCAGACGAGAAATACTGCAGTAAGTTGACTTGGGCAAAACTACAATTTATATAAACATCGCAGGACTCCAAAAAAATGAACCCTAGTACCTTTTATTTCAAAAAAAGGTTTGGGCTATAGAGAAGAATTCAACTTATTAGCTATATGAAATATTGCATATGCATGATAGACTTCGGTCTCTTGGTTGATCCACTGAATCGGACCTTCAGAATTACTTTTGAATTTGGGCTCTTAGGATATTTGACTCAATTGAATTGTTTCAAAACGTGTTTAAAGATTGCTCGTCATAAGGACCATTCGATGTGCTTTTAATGTTCCAACCAACGATGGAAGGAGTTGAAGAAAGACAAAGAAGAAATTGATATAGGGGTCCTCCAAAAGATAAGTTCTCCCCCTAAAATTCGAGGATCAATGTGTTGCATTTGCAGAAACTTCACTTATAACTGGATTCTGTTTGAAAATCAAAAAGAAAAATTTTTAATTTTAGGTTGTTTTTTTGTTTTTATTCAAAAAATGATGTCAGAAAAAGTGGCCACTTTACCGTATTCAAAGGTCTAAAGTCAAGAAAGTATTAGTATTAATTTTACAACAAGACTTCATTTCCTTTCTTAATTTTCTTTGCGGTTTGAATTGAAGTATTTTGAAACACGTTAAAGTAACTCAGAGATGTTTTTTAAAACATGAATAATTAGGCAAAGCAAATGAACACAAACAAGAAAAATATGAGACAAACAAAAAATGGAGATGAGTTTTGAATATAGCACACACCACTCGATAATGTGGGAAGCATAAAGGAGGAAATGGCTTTAAAGCGGTGGACCCGGTGGAATTATACGGGCGAGCATGGAACACATTCATCAACAGAAGACATCAGGAAATTAGTTAAACAGGACGTTGTAAACATTGAAATGATTGTCATCAGGGCCGACTTTGAGTCTCCACCTTGAATGAACCAAAACCCCATTAAACGCTTATTTTGATTTGGAAAAAAAGGATGTTCAAAACATTACCTCTTTTTTCATAAAAAGATCAGTATGCAAAGAAAAAAAATGGATATTTAAAGCTTACCACCTCATTTCTTTATTTTCCTTTGGCAGATTTGTTCTTGGTTTGTTTATTGTTTGCCCATGCGTCAAAGTCTTAAGCTTATGGTACCTCATGATCGCAACATGACTATGGAAATTGTACGCGTTGTTGTATAATTGTTAATTCTACATTATGAACCTTTGAATACGGCACAAAGTTGCCTTTTTTTCTGCACAACATCATTTTTGGGAAAAAAAGGGAGGGGGAGAGTGTTGTGTTGATGCCAAAGGTGTTGTCTGAAAAGCAAACGACTTTTTTCCTCTTCAAATACTTTTTAAAAAAATTTACCGATCATCCAGTTCTCTAATGCGAAGGTATGCAACGAAATGTCCTTGAATTTTAGGGGGGGGTTTATCTTTTGGGGAAACCGTATAGTCTCTATATGCTATGGCAGTCTTGCCACATTGCACGGTCTTCCTACTATGAGATTTTCAAGGTGTGAAATTTTGTTTGTTTCGAAAGGGGTGCAAGTTAAAGGTTTTTACTCTTACTGATTAATTCGTATTGTGATGGTATTTTTTTAAAGTCCGTAAGGAATAAGGAACACGATTAGTATACATTCTTTCGTTATCAATTTTTAGCCTTTGTGATAAATTTCGCATATTGGTCACCCCGCGAGTCGCTTGCTAAAACGTTTGATACGGCGGGAGCGCTACCCATGTTGCTCAACATTCTGATACGATTTGGTGTTTGATAATACTGCCAGCATACCGGAAATTGTACCGTGGACGAATTTCGAGCTGCGCCAAGGGGAGAATGTGTGTATATCGAAAAAGCACCTTGGAGTGTAACCTCATTAAAAGACCTGGCATTGAGGGAGAAGTACGGAAGGACAGATGGTAGGCCGCGCGTGCTGCGGGGAACGGAGAGAGGTATAGGAAAATTAGATAAAAAAATACTTATAGGAGAGGAGAGACCGCGGGACGATGGGGGCGGGGGCAAAGGAAATTGCGACGAGACAAGGAATAGAGTAGGGAGGTGGGAGGGTAAAATGAGGAACGGAACAAGCAAGGACCTGTTGTGCCCCATTTCTATCAAGTGGAAAATTAAAACCTCATTTCCCCCAGATTGAATGCACTAGTGGATTCCACAATGCGACGATTGTTACCGGTTTACCGCTAGAGCTGACTGTGATGCCACCAAAAAGAGGATTGTCCTGGTAAACCACTGGGAAGGATGACGATGAACCACAGTCTTTGTCGTAAGTATTTACCCCTATCTTTCCTCGCCCTGCTATTCCGGTCGATTGTCTGGAGGTTTGGTCTAGTGGTATTCATATTATATTCAGTGTAAGTTTTAGTTATTCAGTGTTTTGACAGACCTCTTTGTCAAATTATAAGGATCGTGTGAGAAAAAGGAATTAATTTATTTGATTCGGAAATATTTGTTTAAATTTGTTTTTCACCTTAGTTTATACAAATAATGTGTTTCCTTATTCTACCGTATTCACCCATGATAGTTAGTTACACATGTTCCGAAGCAGAACTTCGCTGTATGAATGGTGATGCATAAAAAAAAGCCTTGCATGCATGTATGAGTTTGACCGATTGGATATCATAAAGGCTGCCGTGATGTTGTGTCACACCGGCTTATGTGGTACGTTTTGTCAGCCAAGAAAAACAAATGTTTCTCAAGGATGGATATTCCTCCAATTGGAGGATTTCCCTCCTGTTTGGACCTCTGGTATAATAAAAGTAGAAAGGGGGGACTCTTGCAAATCTCCCTTTTTCTTTCTTTTCTTTCATCCGTAGGTCAAATTAGGCAATTCTCACCCTGGTTTTGGTTGTTCTGGTTTGTTTGTTTTTGTTGTTGTTTGTTTTTCTATTGATATGAGAGCATTCACGTGTTATGAATCTTTTCCAAACGTTGTATGTATAAATCCTCTGCAAAGCATAATACCTCTGTGCGCTGAAAACAATGTGCTTAATATGCCACTACTGGTGAATAAACTCGTAACAAGGAGTAGTAAGTAAAACAGTCGTATCATTGAATTGTAAAGTCCGTCATCATTTGGTAACGCGCATAGATTTTCCAAGGTTGGCGGATCAGCCAACGGGTTACCACCGGATTGGCATATTACCGAATTCGGCAAATTTTGCTTGGACACTAATAAAATAACACAGATGATCAAAACTAAACCATCACAATATCCACCCGCACAATGTATTTCTACAGAGTCCTTCCCAGTGTCCCTTTGTTGGCGTTAAGTGTCCTTCATCTACTGGCCTTCCACTAAGCCACCGCTGTAATAACGTCTTAGATTGCCCGGGTGGAGAAGATGAAGAACAATGCAGTAAGTAATGGAGTTTTTATTTGTCACCGTAGATAAGAGATCAGAATCCCACATAGTTCGTGTACTATCAGAGCAGCAAAAATAGCTAAAACAAGAAGGGTATTGTTTCGACATTTGACATTTGGCTGCGCATTTTTCTTTGGAGAAGGACTTGATGCAAAACACGAATGTGACGTTTTTTGCATCAACAAATACTTTTCCAGGAACCTTGTGTTAAATGTATATTGATTGGTAAAATATTTGTTGAGACAAAGACTTAGCAGTTAGCCTCGTAAAATAAACACGCATGCTATAAAAGTGTCAAATTGTAACTCTACTTTTCAAGCATAGTATTTGATTATTTTTTTATTTTGATTCTTGATTTTTGTTTCATCTTCCGTCACAGTCCCAGGTGCCATATCGATTTCACGAGCTTCATCTGCGTGACCCATATGAATTATGCGATGTAAAATCAAACAATGTCCAATGGGTGATGATGAAATTTTTGCGGTATGTATTTATCTATGAAATCTATGAAGAACCAAATAATATTCCTATATCTTGTAAATTAAGGCCATTACAATAATAATCAACTCAATCTTTAGCTCAGAGTGTAGTGAGTAAGCTGGATAGATACTACATAATCGTTAGCATGATCCCTGCGATTTGAGATAATTATAATCGACATTTATTAACTTTGCGTTAGTTCAATTCGTTAAGAGACACTGCACATTTAAAATATAGTGCGCCCTCAAGATATTTTTCAAATCGATATTTTTGCTTGGTTGTAAAGCTTTTTATATACAAAAGCCCTCACCTCACCCGAAATGATTAAGACCAAAATCAGCTTCCCTTATGGGTAACAGAACGATTTTTTTAATTTAACGTCGACGGCGACGTTTAAATTCGCAGACGACGAAAAGTCGTTTACACAAGACACGCACGCCGTATGCAATTGATTTCCCACTCTATGGCACTGTTTGACCGGTCTATAAACCTTTGTGGTTTGTTAATATCCAGTGAGTACGAGTCAAAAATATTCATGTATATACACATTTGTTGATTAAAGTTATGGAAAACTTAAAAGTTGGCCTAAAATTTACACTGATTTCTTTATCCCCTCATATCAAGGTCCCCCTATCTGTTTTTGGGTAGGTTATTTTTTATGGGTAAAAATATATTCTGTTCTTCCATGGCCGAGACTATCATTTGCGCTCAAATTGAAGAATTTTCATATTTTGTGAAAATGTGCCAGTGCCGCTTTTAAGGTTGACCTTACGTGCGTATAAATACTCATTATTGAGTATCAACTGGTCATATTGAACTTCACTTTTAATTAGATCATAGAGTTGTGGCTATCTGTTACAAACTTTCAGTGGATTTAGGATAAAGTAAAATCAAGAAAGTAATTGGCCATGTAAGAAGTGAGAGGGCGGTTAAACTAAACTTATATATATTGCATCTACTAACGCGAAAAATGCCGCCCTACAACAGCAACAATTCAAATTCTTTCAGTTACATCATGACATTGGATTTTGCTGTTTTGAGACGCTAATCAAATTCTGACATTATATTTGCTTTATTTTTTTTTTTCAAATCAAAGTTATCAAAAATAAACCCCACTGGCTCCATTGAAGACCATCTAAGGTCGTACATACGATTATCGGCGTGACATTATGGCTAAGGTTATGCAAACTTTGGTGGTTTTAACAGGTGACCGCGTTAATGGGGGCTGTTCAAATTCTAATCCCAACTGTGCAATCGATCAGTATGGGCTGAGGCAGGGGTTAAATTTTGGTCCTACCCAGATGGTGTTTTGAAACAATCCCGTATGCATTGAAGTGTGCCTATATTGTACTGTACAACATGCATGTCATACTTAGGGATAAAAAGTGTTCCAAAAGTTTAGAACCACAGGATCATTTTCATTATCGTGCTAAAAATTCCTCTAAGTATTAATTATGCTTTTGTGGACTAAAAAGAGTGGAAAAGTCAGGGTTCGGATTGTGTGAAGAATAGGATTTTTTGTGGGGTCACATGACCCATTTGAGGTGAAATTCCCAAAAACGGTGACAATTGTGGGATTGACTCATACACCTTTGGGTCCCTACCACCCTTTTTCTGAAACCAGTGTAACTCGTGTCTTCCATAGGTGTAACATGTCCACAAGGATGGACTTGCTCATGTTTATCATTGAGTGTCCTTCATGTAGCTTTGAATCATCTGTAGCCTCAACTCCTCCAGCGACAACCAGAAATTGTGAGTAAATAGGCTTGAGAGTCTTAATAAAGGAATTTTAACAAAAGAGTAATTTAACTTCAAACCATCATCTACTGGGCCTTTTTTGTTGTAAAATTCTGGATCAGGAATTTTTGTTTTTATAATCTTTATCTCTATTAATAATGTACAGAGACTGGTTGGAATAACACGCCAAAGGCAAAGAAGAGGGGAGTCCATTCACCAGTAGGTACATCACATGGAAGATGTTCTCATGTTCCACTCCACGTTTCCCATCCTCGCGGACTTGTAAGTGTGCAGTGACCTATTTTACACATTTTTTGGGCAAGGATACTAAATGTTAACGTTGCAAGAGACCCACGAGGCATTCAAATGTATAGAAATAATGCCAATAAGAATATATACGTTTCGCTTTACTGTAAAAATGTCTCCTTGTTTTACGGATGTTGCTTATAATATTTATATAATTGAATACTTTGAGTATGATACAAACTATATTGCACGAGCCCCCTAGAAAATATTTTTGTACGAGTCGAAAACGAGTGCAATATTTTGTTGGTAGTCTCTTATCTACCATGTTTTGGCAACATATACAAAAGAACACAAAAAGACTCAAACAGCGTCTCAATCAAATGATATTTCTGCATTTTATTGTCCTCTCGGGTAGCCATGGTTTGGGCTTGTAGCATAGCCACGAGCGATTCTGGAAACGTGGCAATCTCCTCCGGGTAAGGGTAAGTCATGGGCCAATTAAGAGGCTCCTTGTGTAACAAAGGAGATGGTAAAGCTATAAAGGGAAATGGGGGACTTTATGACACTACCCCCAACTTCAGGGATGAAACGTGGTCTCTGATAAATGATCCTGTTCTTTTAAATTTTTTTTAAAAGTCATGACTAAAACTCTTTAAAATCATTTCAAGTCAATGTTGTTTCCATTCTGTTGTTTTGGTGTCAATGCAAAAGCACATAAAAGCAAAGATAACATGCGTGATAATCGCATAGCGCGAGCCCAAGTTTCGGGTGAACAATATCATAGCTCAGTGTCATTGTCCAATCCATCATAGAAGTTCATTCAGTTCAGGGAGTAACAGTAAACTTGGTGTTTAGAACATAGTGTTACTCCGTTGTGATTTCCTTTACACATTCATAAGAAACAGGTGCAGATACAATAGTGCAAGTACATTCATGGGATGCTGCATAATGTAAGTCACCACTGCTCAAAACATGGTCCAAGAGAAAATCGCATAAGTGGATAAGGTCGACACCACGCTTTGAATTTGGCCACATTAGCACAGGTAATACATGAAGACAATCAAGCTAAGGGTCCCTTTCAGAATTTCACATTTACTTTAAGAAAGGAACAATAGTAATTTTATCTCCAAGAAAACCAGATACTAATTCACTGTGCCTGTCGAAAAATAAAAGCGACCCAAAACATTTCTGCAAATAATTTCAAAACTAAACAAAACGTTTTGCGATAATGTCATATTTTTATTTTGCGTGAACCCACAATATTTTCATTCACATAAAGTTTTTTAAACTTCTCAGGTTATACTTCCCGATACTGCTTCAGAGTTATTTTTCTTAATAAACGACCAATTGACACATTTAGGCAAGGTGGAATCGCTTTTCGTAACGATAAGACGGAACCCACTATTCCCTTGCGTGTGAGAACAGAGTTTATTATTTTAATATTACTTCAACAGTCACTATCAACACCCTGGCTTCATGACACACATGCCATTTTTTACCAAACTCGCACAGTGTGAAGGAAGAATAACCAATTACTCAGAATAACTTAATCAGTCAATTCCCCATCACTGTGCTTTCGAAACATGCCATGCACCATTGTTTATCCATCAGTAACTTCCAAAACACTGTTGAATCGCTCTAATAAGAGCTGAATAAAATTAACCGCCAAATCAAATTGCATGACAAAAAGTACGAAGCGGAAAATAGGAAAAAAATGGAACAAACAGTGTTATGGAAGCTGATTAGATTAAAGCCTTAGCCAAACAAATTTGCCCTATCAAATTTGCCCCACAAAGGCGATACCTCTCAGTATATAAAAAACCGTTGTCCGCCGCGTAAGGGAATTGGTGCAAACCATTCCCAAAGTTTGCTGCGATGAGATCCTACCCTGGCCATTGCCGCGTCACTACCAGACCTTTTCCGTGGGAGCACCCTCAGTACCCAGATTCGACATACCTCTCAGTAGATAAAAACCTTGCCTCAGCGGTAGGGAATTGTGCAAAGCATTCCCACAGTTCTAGCGATAGATCCTACCCTGGCCATTGCCGCGTCCCTCCAGACCTGTTCCGTGTGAGCACCATCAGTACCCAGATGATACCTGATAAATGACAAAAACAATGAAATGTTATAATGGTTATTATAGGCAATTTTTACACACGAAAAGTTATAATGTTTTGAGCGGCAAAATTTTATATCTAGTCCATTATGAAATATGAAATTAAGCCTTCCGCGCTAATTACCTTCACAAAAACTATAATCCATCAAACCGTATAATAGCAAGCTCCGGCATTCAGGGAGTACATCACCATAAGACTGCTATATAGTATCAATATGACCTCCGCGCCCGCTAAAACTTAATAATTCTAGTCTCCTCTAGGAAATCCACAACGTTTGGTGATAATTCCAACTGTTTGCCAAATTAATCATATCAACCTGACTAACCATGGGAATTTTCATGTCACCTTGAATAACCCAGGGATTATTCATTCAACCTGGAAGTAACCCAGGGAAATATTCTGTCAACCTGGAAGTAACCCAGGGAAATATTCATGTTCACCCTGGAATTACTCCAGGGAATTATTCATGTCAACCTGGAATAACCCGGGAATTATTCATGTCAACATGGAATAACCCAGGCATTCTTCATGTCCACCTGGAAGTAACCCAGGGAATTATTCAGCAACCTGGAAGTAACCCAGGGAATCAGTGGCAATTCTGTCTCTTCTTATAACTCACCTGTTTCCAAAAGTATGGCGATAATGCCAATCCTTTTAGAAAATTAATCATGTCAACATGGAGCCACCCATGGAACTTACATGTTAAACTGGAAGTACAAAGGAACTTCATCATGTAGCCAGGGAAATATAATCACGTCAAATCAGAAAATTGTTTAACCTCAGAGAAATCCATTGTCACAAAGTTTTGGTGATATTCCAAACCTTTTGGAAACATTAATAATGTCAACCTGGAAGTACCAAGGGAATTGGTTGGGGGGTTGGGGTGTTTCAACCTGAAGTAACCCAGGTAATTAATTCAGGTCCCCTGACCACCCAGGGGAAAAAATGTCAATCATATAACTAACGGTCAAAATCTGGCCTCTTCCTAAAAATCATCTGTCGCACAACATCTGGTGATAATTCGAATCCTTAAAGAAATAATCATGTCAAAAGCACCAATAGTAACCCAGGTAATCCCGGGAAGAAACCTGTCAATCATATTACTTAAGTCCAGTGACAATTTCTATTTTCTTCTTAGAATCTCTGTCCGCAAATGTCGGATGCATAATTCACTCCTTTTAGAAATTCAACATGTCAACGCTAAAGTTAAATCCCAGGAAAACCCATGTCAACCTGACGTAAACCCATGGAAAACATGTCAATGAACGATGTGAAAGACAGTGACAAGTCTAGCCTCTTTATAAATCAGTTGTTTGAAAGGTGTGTGATACTCCAATCCTTTTAGAAAATTAATAATTCGCAACCTGGAAGTACCCCCGGAAATTTCACCATTTCAACCACGGGTAAATCACGTCCACCTACTCAAAATTCATCATGGCAACCCAGAAATAAAAATCATCGTGTTAAACCCGGCTTGGAGGTAACCAAGGAAAACATGTCAACCCCGAATTAACTAATCCAGGAAAACTAGCCGACGCACCTAATATTCTTGCAGTAATCGTTGAAAAA